>JAJOOO010081482.1:0-19547 GCA_029582685.1 Solanum piurae
AGTTTTAATTATAAAAATATTATATTTGTCTAAATCAAAAATAACATTTACCTCTATTAAACTTTTCACTTAATTAAACTTTATTAATTAGAGCAATAAAAATGAATTTAAAAAAACATAATAAATATTTCTTGTTTTTTCTAAAATAAATATTTAAATATTTTAAAACAAATTTATTTTGTCAAAACGATGCATATTTAGGATTACAAGAGAGAAGTGTTGAAAACACTTATGAACTTGGCGCGAATTGTTAGATTAGTCTCCAAACTATTGACAGCCTTAAAAACACCCCTCTACTTGACTAGTTGATTTTAAATACACCCCAATCTGCCACATGGAATGACAAGTGGTCTGAAACTCTTGTAGGAGTGGGACTTTCAATAAAAAGCCGCAAGAAGTGTTGAAAACACCCCTAAACTTGGCGAGAATTTAGGGGCGTATTTCATCCATGTGGCAAGATTGGGAGTTTATTTATTTAAGTTCAATTAGTCAAGTAGATGGATGTTTTTAAGACTGTCAATAGTTTAGATATGAAAACAATTCGCACCAAATTTAAAGATATTTTCAATACTTTTCTCAAATTAAAAAGAGTATTTATGATAATTAATAAGTAACAATACATACCTTCCTAAGTAGAAAACATCTCTAAAGCAAAAGGTACCAATGAGAAGAGCAAAAACAATGGCAAATGGTTTGAACATGGAGACAAAGAGAGGATCTGTCTTCTTGAGGCACCATGTTGTCAAGCAACTCCTGAATGCTATACCAACTATACCCTGAATGAACAAATTCTAATGTAAGTTAATTGTCTTAAATAAGTACAATGGATACTTTTGTCTATAGATATACCCTTCCTCTTCTTAGTGAAAGATATTTTTATCTGAAGTTTGATATGACTTGCCAAGATCAACTTTAGATATTCTTTTATTGAAGTTCTGAACTTGATAAGGCCAAACTTTGGACATTTTTGCTTGAACTTGTGGTCTTGGCAAGACTTCAGATATATACTATTGTAAATGATTCTGTAATCTAGAAGAAAGAATTATGCAATCAAGCAATCAAGAGGAAACATTGATCTTTTCTTTGAGAGTTTCTGAGAAGCTACCGAAAATACATTGTGCATTACACCCAATCTCACTAATCATCTAGCATTATATAGATGTCCAACAGACTAACAATCTAACTCACACGTCACCCGTGTGACTCTTCTAACAATCTTCTAGTAGCTTCCTAACAATGTTAACCACCTCTAACAGACACTTAACAGTGTGACACGTTTTAAGTAACTAACTCAGCAACTAACTCTTTCAATACTCCCCCTCAAGCTGGTGGTTGGAACACATCTAACACACCTAGCTTGCCAAGAAGAAGCTCATGCTGGCCTGCTCCAAGCCCCTTAGTGAGTATGTATGCCAGTTGCATAGAGGTGCAAAGATATTGAGGCTCTATGAAACCTGACTTCACTTTGTCTCTAATGAAGTGACAGTCAATTTCAATGTGTTTGGTTCGCTCATGAAAAATGGGATTTACTGCTATCTGAATTGCTGTCTTACTATCAGAGAAAACCTTGATAGGAACTGTAATATGCACATTTAATTCTTTCAGTAAACCTGTAACCCAAATCAGTTTTGAAACCACAGCATCCATGCTTCTATATTCTGCTTCTGCAGAGCTCCTGCTCACTGTGTGTTGCTTCTTGGATTTCCATGAAATTAGAGAATCTCCTAATTTCACCACATAACCAGTTACCGACCTTCTAGTATTTGGGCATGAAGCCTAATCTGAATCACAATAGCCCCCCAAATCTGTAACAGCTCCTCTTTTAAGCAAACTGCCAAGTCCAGGAGATTTCTTAATGTACCTTACATATCTAAGAGTTGCATGCCAATGTGATTCCTTGGGATGTTGCATAAACTGACTGAGAACTTGAACTCCAAAATAAATATCTGGCCTTGTGATGGTCAGATAAATCTGTTTTCCAATTAATTTTTGATATGTTGTAATATCTCTCAACTCTGGATCAGTGGTAATTCCCAAATGTTGATCAAATTCTACACTTGTGAACTTATGATTGAATTCAATAGGAGTGCTGATTGGTTTAGCCCCACTAAGTCCAGTGTCTGCAATAAGGTGAAGAGCATACTTTCTTTGATTCAACAATATACCCTCTTTGGAGTGCATTACTTCTATGCCTAAGAAATATCTCAACGTTCCTAAGTCTTTCATTTTGAAACACTGATGAAGAGTAGATTTGGTTTCCTCAATCATAGCAGTGCTGGTTCTAGTAATAAGGAAGTCATCAACATACACCAGGAGGACCACCATATTATCCCCCTGCTTCCTGGTGAATAAAGAATGACCATGGGCACTTTGACAGAAATCAGCCTGCAGCAACGCATCAGTGAACTTGATGTTCCATTGCCTTGATGCTTGCTTTAAACCATAGAGAGACTTTTGAAGTTTGCAAACCTTATGCTCTCCTAGATGGTGAAAACCGAGAGGCAACTCCATGTATACATCTTCATGTAAATCACCTTGGAAGAAAGCATTGCTAACATTCATTTGACAAATTTCCCAACCATGCGAGGCAGCCAAGTTGAGAACAGTCCTGACAGTTGCCATTTTTGCTACTGGAGAGAAAGTTTTATTATAGTCTAGCCCCTCTCTTTGATTGTAACTTTTTGCCACTAACCTTGCCTTAAACCTGTCAACATCACCATTGGACTTATATTTGATCTTGTAAACCCATTTTGATCCAATAGCCTTAGCCTTTGGAGGTAAGTCTACAACAATCCAAGTCTGGTTATCTTCTAAAGCCTTGATTTCTTCCTTCATTGCCAATGTCCATCTTTCATCTTGAGAGGCTTCTTTAAAAGACTGTGGTTCAACCAAGGCTGAGAAAGCTTGAACAAAGTCTTGATACTTGGTGGGCAGGTGATCATATATGACATGATTAGTGATTGAGTACATACTAGGCTTAGCTTTAGAGACATAATCCTTGGTCTAAATAGGCGATTTTGATGTCCTAGTGGACTTTCTAAGACAAGCAACATGTGTGTTTGGATGTTGCATTTCTGGAGGAGGCTCTTCCAACACAGGATGAGTGATGTCTTCATGAGACAAATTCTCCATAGCATGTATTGAAGATGCAGGACCCACTGGTGAAACTACATGCTGGTCACCAGTTGTATAAACATCTATTTCATCTGTCATAGTACCTGTATCAGACACAAAAGGTGAGAGCAAAGGGAGATGATGATCTGGTATCTCCTTTTCCTGAAAAGGAAAGACGTGTTCTTGAATGTGACATCTCTACTAATGAACACATTTTTGGCTTTTAAGTCATAGAGCTTGTACCCTTTCTGTGTAGAAGAATAGCCAATGAATACTACTTTATTGGCCCTAGGAGCAAACTTATCCCCTTTCTTTAGTACAGTAGCAAAGCATAAGCAACCAAACACTTTTAAGTAGGTAATGTTGGGGAACTTATGGAACAATAATTCATATGGAGACTTTCCTTTTAATAAGAAAGAAGGCAGCCTATTGATAAGATGTACAGCAGTCACAATACAATCTCCCCAAAATCTGCTTGGAATATGAGACTGTATCTTCAAAGCTCTTCCTATTTCTAAGATGTGTCTATGTTTTCTTTCCACAACACCATTTTGCTGAGGTGTATATGGACAGCTACTTTGATGAATGATCTCATGTCCAGCTAACAAAGCATTCATACTAGTATTAAAAAATTCAGTTTCATTATCAGATCTCAAATTTTTTATTCCAACTCCAAACTGATTACAGACCATAGAAATGAAAATTTTCAAGACAACTACTACTTTTTTCTTAGACTGCAATAGCATAACCCATGTAAATCTACTGTAATCTTCAACAATTGTCAGAAAATAATGTTTCCCATCATAAGTGGGAAATCTATGAGGCCTCCATATATCTAAGTGTATCAATTCAAAAATACTAGAAGACTTGGAACTACTAATATGGAACTTTAATCTACATTGTTTGGCCAAAGGACAGATAGAACAATCCTGGTGTACAGCAGTAGTCACTTTATTCTTTAAAGGAAACATGTGTTTCATGACTCCTACTGAAGGATGTCCTAGCCTTAGATTTCATAGCTTCTGATCTTCTGTGTCATTTGAAACTGCTCATATGAGTGGTGTCACATGATGTCTTAGGAAATAAAGTCCATCAACCTCATTACCAGTCCCAATCACCTTCCCATTGCAAAGATCCTGTAGGATACACATGTCAGGAGAAAAAGACACTGTGCAGTTGAGATCCTTGGTGAGTTTTGAGACTGATAATAGATTGAATTTGAAATCTGGTACATACAACACATTTTTTAAGCAATAATCTCCTAAAAATACTGCATCTTCAATATGCTTAACTGTGATCTTCTGTCCAGTAGGTACTTGTACCTTACTTACATTTGACTCAAATACTCTCTTAGGCTCATTTATTATGTTCTCATTGTAGGTAATATGATGTGAAGTTCCTGAATCTATAATCCACTGTATATCAGTATCATTAACTGTCAAATTATGCATACTTACTAGAGCATTGGCCTTGCAACTACCTATTGGTGTTGGATTCATCATTTTAAAACTTTTCTCACAATGCTCCTTCGTATAGTATCCCCCTGGAAAATTGTGTTGCTGATTTTCAATGATTGTGTTGTTTGCCTGAGGTTTCTCATTTTGTGTCTTCCTTTTAGTCTTGAAATTTGCTGGAAAACCTATTATCATGTAGCAAGTCTCCTTGTTGTGCCCTTTGAAACCACAATGCTCACATATGATCCATGTCCTCTTCCCTTGAGAATACTGCCCCTGTGAGTAAGAGTTTGAGTTCGAGTTGAGTGTATTCCTACCTTGTCCTGGATAGTGATTTGGATTGTTAGATGCATGGTTGTTATAATTCCTTCCTGCTAACATTATCAGTGCCTCACTTCCTGTATCTACAATCCCTAACTTCCTTTGGCTCTCCTCTTGTATTGCCATGGAGTATGCTTGGTTAACACTTGGAACAACAGAATTCAATAGAATGGAACTCCTTACTTGTGCAAAGCTTTCATTCAAACCAACTAGGAACTGAAGTAACCTCTGTTGTTTGATGTGCTTTGCATATGGCATAGATGTTTTACACTCACACGAAGGATTTGGTATCATCACATCAATTTCATCCCATAGATCTCTCATCTTAGAATAGTAAGTTGTGACTGTGTTTGTTCTTTGTGTTAACATACTGATCTCTTTCCATAGATAGAAAATTCGAGTTAGGTTTGATTTATCGAACCTTTCCTTGTAGTCTGCCCAGATCTTCCTTGAACTCGAGGAATAGACTATGCTCGTCATCAATTTTGGGGCAATAGTCGCACTGATCCAAGACAGTACTACTGCATCACATCTCTCCCATTTTGCTACCATTACTCCTTTGTATGAGCTCCTCGCGCAGGTGCCATCCACAAATCCTAGTTTGTTTTTGACTAGTAACGCGAGACGCATCGATCTGCTCCATATCCCATAATTTTCTGGGCCTGTGAACTTCATAGGTATTAAGGCGACTCCAGGAGTATTTGAAGTCTGCAAATGCAGCGGATGATTGTGGTCTGTTTGAGGATCCACCTGGTGATCCTCTGTTGTTGGTGAATTTTCAGTTTCCACCATTGTTGCGGCTCGAGAACTCGATCAACAGCTGCTTCAACTGAAACAAAGCTTATTGGATCTCCAATCGCAACCAGAAGCTCTAATACCATGTTAATGATTATGTAATCTAGAAGAAAGAATTATGCAATCAAGAGGAAACATTGATCTGTTCTTTGAAAGTTTCTGAGAAGCTACCGAAAATACATTGTGCATAACACCCAATCTCACTAATCATCTAGCATTATATAGATGTCTAACAGACTAGCAATCTAACTCACACGTCACCCATGTGACTCTTCTAACAACCTTTTAGTAGCTTCCTAACAGTGTTAACCACCTCTAACAGACACTTAACAGTGTGACACGTTTTAAGTAACTAACTCAGCAACTAACTCTTTCAATACTATGGCTTGTCAAGATTAACTTCATATATTTTGACTGAAATTGTAGACTTGACAAGGCCCGACTTTGGATATGGTTTTTATTGAAATTGTAACCTTGTCAAGACTTCAGTTATGTAATGGCTTGCCAACCAACTTCAGACATATTTTGTACAAGTTTTGACCTTGACAAGGCCCAACTTTGAGCAATTTTTTACAAAAGTTATGTCCTTGACAAGACCAACTTCAGACTTTCTTTTTCTGAAATTGATTTCCTTGTTTGTTTTCTTGTAATTTTTATATACCCAATAATTTGTTTTAAAAAATTATTATAATTATAATAACATATCAAATAACAAAAAAAATAAAATATTTCAACAAATTTTCTCATAAATCAATACATTTACTTCAAATCAACCCAATCATTATTAGATGAATTATATTGACTTAATATAAGTGAGTCATTAACACGTCCAATAATAAATAACATAGATGAGTCATATTTTCGTAAACTAATATTACTACCTTATAGATTAGAGTTATAAGAAAGACAAGGAATGTGAGTTTGTTGTTAGTATTACCAAATAGAGAATAGCAATGAGACGAATATCTGGATATATCATCCAAGCATTTGTATTTCTCTCCACCACAAGGGTTATCAATGCAGATATGATAGTCACCAAGAAGCAATACAAACACACTATAATCATCTCTTCTTGGTATATCTTAAGAATTGAAGCCTAAAAAATAAAAAATAAAAAAATAAATTATCGTAGTTAATTAAGCACACATGCCCAAAAGTTGTTTCGTTGGCAGAAAATACATTTTTAAAAGTAAAATATTATTTTTGTCGTACCATACACATTCAAGTGTTTAGGCACTAATGGAGTATGTGTATGTGAGTGCGTATGGCACCATGTTCAATATTTTTCGAAAAATGACTTTCAAAAAGATAAGTGATCGAAAGTCATTTTCTGATGTTTTGTTGGTGGAAAATATATTTTTAAAAATAAAAAATTACTTTCGTCGTACCAAACAATCAAATCTGACCTGAATAATGTACCATAGTGAAGTAGACATAGACTCACAAGCAAGTATAACTCCTCCAAGAATCCAATTTTGTTGAGATGAGAAAGTAGAAGTTAAGTGTTGGTTAATGATTGGAGGGCCCTTATAAAATGTCAAAACAAATGCACCTCCAATTGAAACAAAAGTGCCAAAGGCTTTGGCATAGCTACTCCAACTTCTCCAATTTATCACTTCCATCCTATCAAGTGGCAATCAACATATCTAATTCACTTACTCCATAGAATATTTACAATGGAACTTACTATAGTTCAATAATTTAACAAAGTACATATTGTTAGAAAAATAATAGGAAATATAATTAAAGACAAATATGGTTTTGAGGCGTGAAAAATCACTTTTCTTAAAGAGATATTGCTTGCACACATATTGGGAAAAATACAAGTAATTTCCTTCGAATTACATCAAAACCCTGGTATATACCTACATATTTTTCTTAGACTACTTTTAGAGAGTCCTTATATTTATAAAAAAGATACTTCTTTCCTTCAAAATTATAAATGACCATAAGAGAATTTGGATTTTTTAAAGGTACATTAACTTTTTATTTATCACATTTGGTAGG
Organism: Solanum piurae; assembly: GCA_029582685.1. NCBI lineage: Eukaryota > Viridiplantae > Streptophyta > Magnoliopsida > Solanales > Solanaceae > Solanum > Solanum piurae. The sequence goes on from JAJOOO010081482.1 coordinate 7,692, forward strand.
AAAAAAAAACTAAACTTGACAAATTAAGCCAAGAGAGAGATACCTGAAAGTAATGGCAAGGATGAAAGTAAAAGCTGGAATAAGATTGAGCATTGCTGTGGAAAGTGTTGGAGAGCTATAACTTATACCAACATAATCACATATTTGCCCAAAACACCTAATTAAACACATCAAACAAGCATTTTCCTTAAGAAATTAATTACTACTCCCGTCATTTCAATTTATGTAATGTAGTTTGACTTGACACAGAGTTTATAAAAGAAAAAAAAGACTTTTAAAACTTATGGACTATAATAAATCATACATAGTTATGTGATTATATTATTTCATTAAGAATAAAATGAACATTTTAAAATTAAACGATTTACTAAATATAGAAAATGGGTCATGAATTTGGACAAAGAGTACTTGTTTTAGTCTTAAAGTAGTACAATGTTTTTTAAAACATAAATAATACTTCTATGATAAGTCAATAAAGAAACATTTGATTCTACTTAATGGTATTTCCTCTGTTCCTTTTTAGTTGGTATAGTTTTCTTTTTAGAGTCAAATAATACGAATTTTGATTAATATTTTAAAATGTATTTTTTTCATCATATTGATATGAAAAATATTGCAATTTATAGTACATTCCGTATAATTCTTGAATATCTAAAAATTTATTTTAAATTATCAAATTAATGTAATTTAATTTACCTTTAAAAATTAGTTAACCTAACTTTCAAAAAACGCAACATGAAAACCAAAAAGGGACGAAGAGAATACCAATTACCCGTTTAAAGCAAGCAACAAGATTCTCCAAATAACCGATAAGGTCAATGGACGACGCCTTGATCTAAAAAAAAATTGAAAAGGAAAAATTAGTCATGTTCAAGAAACATATAATGGGAAGGGGATTTAAAGGTGGGGAGTCGAACCCCCATCGATTACATGGTGGGGGATTCGTTATTATGTAGTACACTTATTCTGTATTTGCTTTATGTGTGATTATATGTTAGTTAATCCACTATCTTTACACAACAACTCTGATACGTACAATACTATAAGAAAATTGATCTTGAACCTTGTTCAATCTCAAAAATTGAATACTTTTAGGAGTCCAAGAAAATACGACATTCCAACAACAATATAGAGCTACAATTTGATTTACGAGTTTGGCACAGAACTTAGTAGCTATGATCCAAATTATGTATTTATGTTAAAAATGCACTTAACGTATACTAAATATAATTGGTCAAGAACTTAATAAGCTATCTTTTAAAAATTCATAATCCTGACTCTGCCTTTACGAACACTTAAAAGGGCACCTTTACTCCAATCAATAAATCAAGAATTCAAGTAATGAGATGAAAGAAGAAGAACCTTGTTATAAAGATGAAGATGGAAGGAGGGAAAAGGATGAGAGTAGCAACAGCATTTGAGTAGACAACAATAATGAAGCTGCTAAGTCCTTTAGACATGGCTATTTTGCTAATTATCATACTTGTAACTATGGCTATTATTGCAAAAATCATTCCTACACTAGGCATCAACATCTCCTTCCATGATGATCCTTTCATTTTTCTTAATTTGTTTGGAGTTGATTTAGCAAGATTTTTTCCCCTTTTTGTGTATTCTTTTATAATCAAGTTAATTAATTATTTTAGCCCCACATTGATAGACACTTTTTATTTATTTATTGTCAAGTTGAAGTTTGACTATTGGAAATACTAATTGTTTGACAAGTAATTTTTAAGTGAAATACTAATGTTTTTCACAAAAAATAAAGGGATAATACATAAATTGGACCCTAAACTTGGCTTCAAATTTTAAGTATGACCTCTAACTTTCATAGTGCAGAAGTAGGCACTTTAACTATCCAATTCTTAAACAAAAAAACACGCGAATCCAACAGTCAAATTGTGTGATATACAAACGCTCCTACGTGGCTTATTGAGCCACTCAGTGGCTGCCACGTAATTAAAAAATTACACATATTTTATAATTAAAAGGGATTTTGATTTGAAAAAAATAAAGATATATTTAAAAGGGATTCATTAAGGGTAAAATTGTCATTTCCGCTTTTTTTTTACTGTTGTGGACCTCGAAAAATACCCTTAACGCGCCTGAATTGCGTCTCAATCACGCGTTATGCCAGGTTGAATTCACGTGTTTTTTTGTTTAAGAATTGGATAGTTGAAGTGCCTACTTGTACACTTTAAAAGTTAGAGGTCATACTTAAAATTCAAAGCCAAATTTAGGATCTAATTTATGTATTATGCCAAAAATAAAATTGTCAAGTGAAATTTATATTAGAAACAGTTAAGGGTTGTATTATACCTCTACTTGCCCTTATCTATGTAGTTAGAATTCTATATATACCCATGCATATGTTATGTAAAAGCAAATCGAGATCAGTTCATATAGTTTTATATGGTATCAGAGTTAGGTTCATCCCCGTTTGAGCTTCCGATTCACGTTCCAGTTGGGCCTAAGCGTGAAGAAGATGTTCGAGTGGGTAAAAATCCCACATTGATTGGGAAATGGATTGATGGTCTCTTTATATGAACTTGAGCAATTCTCCCCTCATAAATTAATTTTTGGAATTGAGTTAGGTCTAAGATCCATCTTTATAGAAACAACTACTTACATTTATTTTTTCCAATTTCCACTTCAAGTACTATTTTTCTTCATTTTAATCAAATATTATTCAAGGAGTTGGATAAAACTATATAATAGAGGGACAAAAATAAAAGAAAATATTATTGGTGGGACAGTTGAGTATTTTATATATTCATTGCACCATAAAATAAATTAATATAATTAAATAAGGTTGTTGACACAGTTTGGTTTAAGGCCTTAATCATTGACGAGGAAGAAAATTATTGAACTAAACGTGTCAAAAATGATTGTTTTTTTTTATATGATATATTTATATAAAGAACGAGAAAGGAAACAAGATTCAGTCCGGTGTCTAATTAAAATATTTTTTAAAAATATGTTATATTTATATAGTGTGTGTCAAAAATTATTGTTTTCCCTAATTTGACATTAGCACATATACTCATATAATATCTCATTCATTGTAACTATAAGCAATAATAACATATCCAATTATTGTAATCATTCAAATAAAATTGAAGAAAATGATATGTACGCATTCACTTACCAGTTATCCTATCCCTTAAAAATAAAAATAAATACGATTTAAAATAAAAACAAAACAGTCATGCATTATTATCACTTTGCCTATGTAGTAAAGATACTCTTGTAGAATCCTTGCTTATGTCTTCAACACACATTTCCTCTTTAGCTTTTCCCCACATCACACAATAGAAACCCAAAGCTATGATCATTCCCCCAATTATACTGCAAAAAATTAAAAAAAAAAACCATAGAGAAATTAGCCATTAACTTATAATTAATTAAAGATTAAAAGAAGGAATCTTGAAATTATTAATGGAGTAATTAATTTAATTACTAACTTTCCAACATGAAGAACATCACCAAGAAAAATGACCCCCATTATGACTGCAGCTATCATTCCAAGTGGCTTTATCATTACAACAAAAACAGGTCCTTTCTTCTTCAATGCCCAAATAAAAACTAGACTTCTAAGGACAATCATCAAAATTGCCTGCAAATAAAAGAAGAAAAAAAATGTAAGAAATTTACATTAATCTCACTAGTTTAGGAGGTGATTACTTAGATATACTCTAATTTGCAATATTACGTATTTTATCATATTTTGGTGCGTCTAGATACATGTATCTCTAGATACATGAGATCAAAATTAGATGTAATTTATTTTAGATACATTGTATCCAAGTAGATTCGCATGTATCTGAGACACATAACAAATCTCACTCTCCTCCCGCACCTCTCTCCCATCTCGATCACCTTTATCCCTATTTTAGTGTATTTGGTAGCTAAAATATATGTATCTAAGTGTATATTTCTTAATATATGGTATGAAATTCTTAATTAGTGGTAAGATATGTAACATTTTGAAAGTATAGGTAACAATAATACTGCCTCCGTCCACTCCTATTTTAATGTTGCACTTTTTGAAAGTTAACTTGACTAATTTTCAAAGTTAAATTAGATTACATTAATTCAATATTTTAAACAAAAAACATAGATATTCAAAAACAATACGAAAAGTACTATAAATTGCAATTTCTTGCATATCAATATGATGAAAAAATACATCGTAAAATGTTAGTCAAAATTTTTATAGTTTGACTCTAAAAAAGAAAATCATGACAATTAAAAGTGGACGGAGGAAGTAATAATAATAATATATATATGGTAATAAAGTATGTCTAATTATAGTTTTTCCAAAAAAGTATGCTTAGTGGTTAACTGTGTCAGCTTTTACCTTGTTGACAAGAGTTTGATTTCTTACCTTATAATTTCCTCATGCATTTCCTTTTCTCCTACCCAAATGTAATTTTTACACTCGATATTTATATATCTATGTTAAATTAACTATATTAATAAATATCAAACACGAATAAATTAAAATTCTTTCTATATATTAGTGTATACTTACAGCATAACAAACAGTAATCAACTCCAAATCTGGCTTAAGTCTCCAAGAACTCAAATTTTGTTCAGCAATTAATCCAACCACACCTGAAATAATTGTTACTAATCCACAAGTAACAGTAGTCACCACAAATTCTTCTGGATAATCATTTATAGTCCATGCCTGATCATACGATAAATAATATAATTTTAGCGTGAATACTTTTATTAACTTAATTATATTTTCAACGGATACTATACGTATATACCTGGACTATGTACAAGATTGCAAGTAGCAAATTAGCAGTAGCAAGGAGAAATCCTCCAAGGATCCAATTTGATTTTGTACTGATGTGAAGTTGATGAAAATTATTAGGGGGTGTAATGGACTGATTTGAAAAAATTGGAGGGCCTCTATAAAAAGTCATAAGCAGTGCCCCAAGTATTAATATTGTTGTCCCAATAAACTTTGCCAGACTGCTTTTCAACTTTAATCCCAACTTTTCCATCCTGTTCATAAAGTCAAAGCAATATTTGACAAATATATCATCATCATAAAAGAATATATACAAAAAGAATAAGTTAGAGAATTTTCCTTTTTAATTACTTGCATTGACAAATATATATTATATATATATATATATATATATATATATATTGTTTGTTTATAACAAACATAAAAATAACTTGATTTTAGGGTAACTTACCAAAATTTTATTAGTTTATGAGCTAATTATTTAGATATATGCTAATTTGCAATATTACGAAATTATCAAATTTTTGTGTGTACAGATATGTTAAGATACATGTATCTCAATCAAGATACATGAGTCAAAATTATGTGTAATTTGTTCTAGATACACTATATCTAAGTGAATTTGCATGTATCTAAGTTACATAGACGAATCTCGCTCATCTCTCTTGCCTCCCTCCCATCTCGCTAACCACTCTCTTATCCTGCTCACATATTTGGTATTTCAAATACATGTAAATCACACTAGATACATATATCTAGTGTCCTAGATACATGTATCTGGATACATAGACAAATTTTGTTCGCCTCTCTCCTGTTTAATTGTTGCTAGTCTCTATCCTTATTTCAGTGTATATGATAGCAAAAAACATGTATCTAGCTTGAAATCTCGTATGAATTGAAAAAGAAAATCAAATTAATAAAATTATGCTAATAATATGTGTAACTTACCCTGCAATTACAGCAATTAGGAAAGTAAAAGCTGGAACAACATCTGTCATTGCTGAGGCCAAAATTGGATTGCTATACCCTATCCCAAAGCACAACAATATTTGTACAGAGCAGCTTTTTATTTGTGTCACAAAAAAGAAAAATAAAAACAATATTAAAGCCATAATTAAAGTCATAATAACCAACAACAACATGAACAAAAGAAATTTTTAAAAAATAAATCAATTTCATGATCAAGTACCTGAGGAAGGCAAGAAGAATCATCCTAGAGAATATAGAAAAATTGAGCTTTCTGCAAGGCCTCATTCTGTTGGACAAAAATGGCATTAAAATAAAGAAATCAAAATAAATTCAGAAGCGAAGTCAGGATTTTAAATTTATATTAATTTTCTGGATTCTAATCTTGTTTAAGTAATTGAATTCTAAAAGAACATATCAATGAATTAAGACAAATACATGATCATTTGAATCAAAAACTACTGAATTCGACTATGTAGACATTATTCTGATCTTCAAATATTTTCAAATTTTCAAAAATTGATCGGTAGAACTTCCCCTCTCGAAACTTTAATATTTTAAAAAAAATAAAAAAATGCATGTCCAAACACAACTTGAAATTTAAATTCCAAAATCAAAACTCAATTTTTCAAATTTCGCAGTCAAATCGAATCATAATAGATTGTGGAGAGACTTATAATTACCTATGATAGATGAAGGTAGAAGGTACAAGGAAGAACAAAGCCAAGGCATTGGCATAGAAAATGAAGACAAAATTGCTCATTCCTCTAGTAGTAGCAGCTTTATTGAGTGTGTTTAAACCAACTTCTATGCATTCTAATAGAACCAACATTGTTATTATCACCACCCTTGAGCTCCACATTTTTTTCCTCAACTGAAAAAGACTTGTACAAAATGATTAATTACTTGGAAAGACACCCAATATATATAGCTTCTAAGAGAATCATATTCTGTGAATCTAACCTCCCACCTACCCCACAATACAGGGGCAATTTTGTCCAAAATTGTTGTTTACATAATAACAAAATATTTAGTGTAATCTCACAAATCATATTCAACTTTGTGCGCCTCAAGAAAAATATTTTGTATGTATATTAAAAATATCTAAATATTTAATTATAACAAGATTTTAAGATTAGATCAATTTACGAATACTTATTAATTTCAAATTCTAGATCGGCTTGATATGTAATATTGGTGCTCTATCACTCAATTGAGCATACTTGTGAAAATTTAAGTTTGGACTATTGAGTTATTTTTTTAATAAAATATGCACATTGCCTATCTCATTTTATTTGATGATATTTAATTAGATGATATGGAATTGACCAAAGAAAAAAGTTTTAAAAAAAATTGACGCATTTTAAAAGTAACCATAAAGTTATCATATTAAACATACATGTACGATTATAAGAACAATTTATTAAAATAAAACCAAAAATATAAAGTTAAAAGAGTTTCTGAATATAGTATGATAATTGCCGTATGTATGTAGTGGCGGAGCCACATGTATTTGAGGGATATCAATTGATACTTTTTCGTCAAAAAATTATGTTGTGTATATGTACGTTGCTAGGTAAAAGTATTTGTTTTATGCATACATATTACGTATTGATATTTCTTAGCTTCTTCGTGAATTTATTTCATTATATTTTGATTATTTTTAGTGAAAATTCTGACTCGTCGCTAACCCTGTTGTTGTTCTTTCTAAAAAAAAAATGGGAATACAAAAAAGAAATTGAAGCAAGGAGATAACAAGATGAGAAATTAAATCTTCATCAACAAAATCGAAATTCAAATACTTAATCAATTGAGTTACTAAAATTTCCCGTATATACGATTGAATCTAATACCATATCCCACTAAATAAAAAACCAGGATAAAATTCGATTTCATTGTTTGCCTTTTGCCCTATCAAAAGTTGTTTAAATCATCCTCATTATTTTTTAAAAATAATAATTTAAGCCCTTCCTAATACCACGCACTAAACGGGATTTAATGTCACATCGAAGAATTAGTCTTTTTGTTTATTCTAATTAAAAAAAAAACTTTAGTAGGTTGGCTAAATTATTATTTTTTATGGTATTTTGAAATGCATTGCATGTGTGAGAATATCACTAAAATAAAATATTGGCTTGTTCAGTCAAATTAAGGTATCGGATATCAATTATAATAATATGTTCAAAACGTGTAATTATTTTTATTACCTAATCTATTTATAAATAAAAAGATAATGGCTCAAAACCTACTTAAATAGTACAATATTTTTATTAGTTTCATATTTAAGTTATATACATCTAGTTTATATAATTACTTTATTGAGCTATAATTTTCAAGTTTATATAAAATATTGTCTTGTTCAGTCAATACTGCTCATTCCTCTAGTAATACCATATTTGAGGTATGAAAAGTGATCCTCATCGATACTCTCCTACTTATTTGACAAAGTTAAAAATAACTTAAAATAAATTTAAAATGACTTAGAAAAAATTAAAAGTAAATACTCTCCTACTTTTTATTTTTTAACTTAAAAGTTACTAAAATTTAACTTTTTAAAAATTGCTTTTTAAAAACTATTTTTTTTTAAAAAGAAGCCAAACGGACTCTTATTAAGTTGTTGTGTTTCTTTTTTATGAAGGATAACATTACATATAGGTAAGTAGAATTTAATTAACTTAATCATTAATTAGAAAACTAATTCTAACCCGTAGATATCGTATCACCCACAAAAAACTCATAACCATATTGTTATTAGTGGCTGTTTTTGTTTCAAAACATCTAAAATTCCGTTCTAATTCTATATTTATAACCAAATCCCACCAATAGTATTATTGCATTTACTGCTGAACAACACTTTACTAGTAAATAAGAATATTCAAATTCTTAAAAGTTTTTCTTTCGTTTAATTATTTGTTATAATCATTATGGGCAAAGTCAAGATTGGAATCAATGGTGATTTTTTATATTTCATATTGTTATCCACATTTGTTAATGTCAATATTTTTTTAATTTTTTTTTTTTTATATAAATAGGTTTTGGAAGAATTGGTAGATTGGTGGCTAGAGTGGCATTGCAGAGTGATGACATTGAACTTGTTGCTGTCAATGACCCCTTCATCACTACTGAATACATGGTTACTCCATTTTCCTTTTTAACTCTATTATTTTTATTATAATTATCTAGTGTTCGAAACTTACTGATCTGATTAAACCCTTATATTGATCCATCTCATAGTTTTGTTTGTAGACTTAAACGTATATAGCAATTTCACATTTTTCATTTGATAGGAGATTGTGGATCCATCTCGTGCTCATTGTAATGTACATTTGAGTCTGATTTGAATTTCGTGTTTTATAGACCTATATGTTCAAATATGATACCGTTCATGGCCAATGGAAGAAACACGAGCTTAAAGTTAAGGATGAAAAAACTCTTCTCTTTGGCGATAAACCTGTCAAAGTATTTGGTGCTAGGTAAATAAATGCATTTCCAACATTTGAACATTGCATTACAATTGAGTTTTTCTTCTTACCTTTATTGGTGTAACAAACAGAAACCCCGAAGAAATTCCATGGGGTGAGGCTGGAGCAGACTACGTCGTTGAGTCCACTGGTGTTTTCACTGATAAAGACAAAGCTGCAGCTCACTTGAAGGTATTCATAGTTCATTTTCATAGTTTAAAAGAACTTTTTATGCTAACGCGTATAATTGTGATTTGTGATGTTCCATCTATTTTTTTTCGTTAGGGTGGTGCAAAGAGAGTTGTTATTTCAGCCCCTAGCAAGGACGCGCCCATGTTTGTTATGGGTGTAAATGAGAAGGAATACAAAGCAGATATTAACATCGTGTCTAACGCTAGTTGCACTACTAACTGTCTTGCTCCATTGGCTAAGGTTGTTTTCTTAGTCTGTTTGGTATCTAATCTTGTCATTTTAGTTGAAATCCAGCTTTATCGTATTCAATTTGGATCATCACAGGTTATTAATGATAAATTTGGTATCGTTGAGGGACTTATGACCACGGTCCATTCTATTACTGGTAAGCTAGTTACTGATGTTCCTAGTTATGCATGTTTCTTCTGTTTTAACTTTGTTGATCGCGAATTTGTTCTGTATACGTTATATAGCAACACAAAAGACAGTTGATGGTCCTTCGATGAAGGACTGGAGAGGTGGACGTGCTGCTGCTCATAACATCATCCCTAGTAGTACCGGAGCTGCCAAGGTAGTACTAACATGTTATGCCCAAATCTATTTACTCTGTTTTCCAGAGGAAATTGTGTAGTTACTATACTTTTTACACTTGATAATGCAGGCTGTTGGCAAAGTTCTACCAGCATTGAATGGGAAGTTAACTGGTATGGCTTTTCGTGTTCCAACTGTTGATGTTTCAGTGGTTGATCTAACCGCGAGGATTCAGAAATCAGCCACCTATGATGAGATCAAAGCAGCTCTCAAGTACAAATACTTTTGAGATTTCGCTTATTGAAGAAATTATAAGTTAGATTTACTTTTTGTGAATAGTTTTTTTTCTTGTACAGGGCTGAGTCTGAGGGAAACATGAAGGGAATTCTTGGCTACACCGAAGATGATGTGGTTTCATCTGATTTCATCGGTGATTGCAGGTGAGAATTGTGCTTATCATCTAATGGACCTAGACTAGACACAACGGGTTCAATTGAACTTACTGTGTCTAACTCTAGCTCGGACAAAGAGAAGAACTCATCACTAACTCTAAATTCTGGATTCGTCACTGTTTAACATTTTGATATATGTTGCTTGTGTTAGGTCAAGCATCTTTGATGCCAAGGCTGGTATTGCTCTCAATGGGAACTTTGTTAAGGTTGTCTCGTGGTATGACAACGAATGGGGCTACAGGTAAAGCTTTTATCGGATTTTTTACCTATTACTTTCTGCTCGAACTATCTACACATAAAAAACAAATCTAAAATGTATATAAGATTACTCATTTTGAATACCGACTCTAGCTTCTGAATTCGCCTCTGTTTCAGATACTAGCATTATAATATCGCTCTAACAACATAATATACATTTTTTGTTGTTGCAGTAACCGTGTTATCGATTTGATTCGTCACATGTCAACTGTTGTATAAACAGTTAATTTTTCTATGAATGGTTAGAGTTCAGCAAAGAAGAATTGAAGAAGATATGGAATAAAAGAGAAGTAAAGATCAGTGCATTATATCCCTTTTGTTATTTTTTGAGGTTTATTAGAAAGCTTCTGAGAATTTTTCGTGAGGATTTTTTTTTTATATTATAGTTCAGTAGGAATAATTAATAAGACGAACTGAGTGTATTCTGCTCATATATTTTTTTGTTAGAAAGGTGCAATTTTGGTACACTAAGATATATTCTTTTGTGTAAATCGAATTTTGAATGGACTATTTCTCATTTTCATCTTCATTACGAGCATTCTGTCCAACACATCTAACCAACTCGCATGGTTCACCCTATTTTGCTACGCTTATTGGATCAATTTTCAGCCAAGAGTTGGCCCAAATCCCTTTCCAAAAGACAAAATGGCACAGCATAACACCTTGTAGACTAAATTAGCAATAAATAGCCCATTTTTAATTTTTTAGCAAGAAAAAGACTTTGTTTTATTTATTTGGCATTGAATAGTTATTTTTCTTTCTTTTTTTAAATGTATTTTTGTTCTCCTTATTTTTCTCACACACACGTTCTAAAAAATTATTGTTTTACTATCCCTGTTTTATCCCTTTTTTTATTTTGTCAACACTTTTAAAATAGAGTTCTTCTCTTTTTTGTCTCCTTTTTCTCTTTTCAGAATTCTTTTCATACGTAATTCTCTTACTAATTTCAATTCTTCTCCTTAATTCAATCCGTTTATGTAAATCAGATATAACAATATGTTTTTTCATGGATACTTTTAAAAATCATCTTTATATATAATCTTGTTTTTGTCAAATTAATTGTTGAATTTCATGATTTGTAGAATTGAAGTTTTTTCAATTTTGTTTTTGGGAAAATTTAGATTATTCAACCTTCTTTTGTTTTCTTTCTAAAATCCTTTTCATATGTATATTTGATTCTCTTCTAAATTTTCTCTTATTCTCCTTAATTTACTCTGTCAACGATTGAATG
>JAJOOO010081487.1:0-12684 GCA_029582685.1 Solanum piurae
GTTAATAACTTCTTTGTATTAAACTCATCAGTTTTCATATATCTCAGTTTTAGTATATGGGTATTTCCCATCTTTTCATTTATTTATGATTTAGCTTCCACATCAGTTTATTATCTTTAGTATGCTCATGATCATGCCAGTAGGGTTAGCTTGGGATCACTTGTGGTCCTAGGTCCCGTGTCCGCGTCTCGGGGGTAGCTCGGGGCGTGACAATTTTCATGCAAGAACCCTTGATAGAATTCAAAAACAAGCTTTTAGTCACTTTTTAAAAGCATTGTAAAATCCTTTGAAATTGACTCTAGGATGAAGATGAGTCCTACATCAAGAGCCACCATACCTCACTTGATGAAATCTCAAAGATATTTGGTGGAAGAAACCTTCTATTTGAAACCCTAGCTCTCCACCTTCTTCTTCCTTGAACTTGAGAGAACTTTAGAGAGAGAAAGAACTTTGGGGTTTTGATTTGGAAGAATGAGTTCTATAATACCATATACAAGTTTAAATACCTTTAAAAATACTTAAAAACACTTAAAAACAATAACCCCTATTACCCAAACTACCCCTCACTTAGTTGGACCTTTTTAAACAAGTCAAACTTGAGTTTTATTTTCGCAGATTTCGTCGGGAAACAAGTTCGCGACGCGGAGTTGTTCCCGCAAGTTTCTGGAAATTAAATTTCGAGACAAAAGAGTCCGCGATACGTCCGTGACGTGGACCAACTATTTGTCCCTTGGAGGAGCTAGTCCGCGACGCGGACATGCTCCCTCCATGAGCATTTTCAAGCTGCCTTGGCAGCTTGCTCGGCCAAGGGTTGGGGTCCTCCTCGGGGACCCTTAAGGTGGTCCCGGGGAGTCGTACCTGAACGTTTTGACCCTAAAAACATTTATTAAGACTCTAGGGTCACCTCCACTAATTTTAGACTCCAAACAACACATAAAATCATGAACAACATACTATAACACACCAACACGTAAAAGACTAGTTTCCGAACGTCTTGGTCGTCCCTTGACGTCTGACTTCCAAACTCTTTAAAACTGACTAACAAGTCTATTCTTCATTATTTTAACAAGTTGTTAATGCATAAAACCCATGTGAGGCTCTACTTTATCCTACTTCATTTTGAGGGGCGTTACAATTAATGACTTGTTTGACCAACTTCAGGGTGCTAGTCATTTTTCTAAGATAGACCTCAGATCAGGTTATCATCAGCTCAGTGTCAGAGATAGTGACATTTCAAAAACAGCCTTCAGAACTCGATATGGTCATTATGAATTGGTAGTTATGTCATTTGGACTAACCAATGCTCCTGCAACTTTCATGGATTTGATGAACAGGGTGTTCAAGCAATATTTGGACTTGTTCGTTATCGTCTTTATATATGATATCCTCATTTACTCTAGGAATTAGAAAGAGCATGCGACTCATTTTAGGGTTGTTCTGCAAACTCTCAAAGATCTCCAGTTATTCACTAAGTTTAGCAAATGTGAGTTTTGGTTGCAATCAATTACTTTTCTTGGTCATATTGTGTATAGCAAAGGGATCCGAGTGGATTCTCAGAAAATAAAAGCAGTGAAACAATGGCCCAGACCTACCTCTCCTACTGATATCAAAAGTTTCTTGGGTTTGGATGGTTATTATAGAATGTTCGTGGAAGTATTTTCATCCATAGCTTCTCCATTGACTAAGTTGACTCAGAAAAAGGTTAAGTTTTAGTGGCCAGATGAGTGTAAGAAGAGCTTTTATGAACTAAAAACTAGGTTGACTACAACTCCTATTTTGACTCTACCAGAGGGTTCAGACGGTTATGTGATTTACTGTGATGCATCCAGAGTCGGCCTAGGTTGTGTGTTGATGTAGCAAGGTAAAGTTATAGCTTATGCTTCTAGAAAACTTAAGGTGCATGAGAAGAATTATCCGACTCATGACCTCGAGCTTGCAGCCGTAGTATTTTCCCTAAAGATTTGTAGATCATCAAAAAGGAAAGAATCACGAAAGCGTCAAGCATAAAATTAGATCAATCAACTAAAATCAAGGTATCAATGAATATGCAGAAATCAGGCCTAAATGAATCAAGGAAATCTTGATGGTAATGAATTAAGAAAATATTGATGACAAATAATTTTTTTTGAATAATGATCAAAAGAAGACATACCAATCAATCAAAGGATGTTGAAGATTAGACTTCACTTTATTCTTGGAAAGTAGGATTCTCCATTACCTCTTTCCAAGGATTAGTTCTCCTGGGTTGCCATCCCTTTACCAAAAGAAGATTCAAGTCTCTGTCTCACAAAACTCAGACATACGAATCAATTTAAATGAGGTGAAAGTTTGGAGAGTCATCAAGCTTGGTAACATACCTATCCCTATCTCACAGAACTCAGATGACAACCAGTCCTCCATAATTCCAAGTCTGAAAAACTACTCAGATGAACAGATGGAATTAAATTAATTCAGGTAAAATCCAAAGCAAAAAATGTCATATATAATGCAATCATTGGGGAGGAATATGAAAATATATCATGTTGTGAAACTGCTAAGGAAATGTGGGACAGACTAAATATTACATATGAAGGAACATACAAAGTTAAAGAAACCATTATCAGTCTACTAGTGTATGAGTATGAATTATTCCAAATAAAGGAAGAAGAAACAATTGAAAGCATGTTTGCACGACTCAACAAGATCATCGGAAAACTAAAAGCTTCAGGAAAAATGTATCCTCAAATTGAGAACATACGAAGAGTACTTAGAAGCTTACCACCTCAATGACATGCTAAAGTTGTGGCTCTTGATCTAAATACTCTAACCTATGATGAAGCAAGAGGAGATCTAATTGCTTTTGAGAAAACACATCTCTACAAGAGAGCGAAGAAGATACCAAGAATAAAAATAGTAGTTTTCAAGGTAACTCAAGAAGACAATGGAGAATAAGAAATAAGAGAAGAAGACGTCTCTCTAATTACTCGATCAGTTATGGAAACTTTTAGAAGATCCAAAAACAGAGGGGGAGAAACTTTGATAGAGGTAAGTACAATACTAGTTTATCTAGAAATGATGGAAGATGCTATGAATGTAAAAATTATGGACTCTTAGCTAGCGAATGTCCAGAAGCAAAGAAAAATTACTCTAGAGGACATCAAAAGAATAGGACACTAAGTTACTGGAGTGATGAAGACATCTTAGAAAATGAAAATGAAGAAGTTGGAAACATATGCTTCATGGCAATCGTAGAATCAAGCACTGATGTATGTGATAATTGTAAATAATAAATTAAGAATAATTAGATCGTGCTATATCTGATTTGAATCACGTGTTCTCTAATTTCAGAAATCTTCAATTTGAAAAGAAAGATTTAGAAATAAAATTAGAAGTCAGTGAAGTTGAAAAGAATCTTCTACTTGAGGAAATGCATGAGATAAAAATCATTCTTGAAAATTTTCAAAATAATTCTGACTCTTCTAATAAAAATCAATCTTTTTCAAAAGAAAATCTTCTGGAAAATCTTTGGCAAATAGAAGTTCCCGCTCTAATGGAAACTACTTTAGCTGTAATCAGTCAACTTTGTCTTATAAGTCAACTGATTCCAAAACTAACAATAGTAAAACCATTTCAGAAGGAAGTATTCCTAAAAGTTGTTAAAAGTTGTCACTACTGTGGCAAGTATGCATTTATCTTGTAACCGCATATTTCAAGATCATGACACTTTAAAGTGGGTCAGGAGACCCTAGAAGAATCATGATAACTCTAAACTTAAAGGACCCAAGAAAACATGGGTACCCAAAAGAAAGTAATCTCTTTGTTTTGTAGGAACACCGTAGAAGAACAAAAGGAAGAAGATGGTATCTAGATATCATATGTTCAAATCATATGACAAAAAAACAAAAATCTATTCAAATCTGTCACTTTCACTGATTTCAAAGGAGGAAATATTCGTTTTGGTGATAATTTAAAAGGAACTGTTATTGATATTGGAGCCATCACCTTTAGTGAGTCCGATGACATCACAAATGTTTATCTTGTACATGGACTAAATTATAATCTTTGAGAATTAGTCAACTATGCGACTCAGATCTTGAAATAAGGTTTAAAAAACTAAATGTCTAATAGAAGATTTTGGTGGAAAAATATTACTACAAGAAAACAGAGAGAAAAATGTTTAAATACTCAACTCAGTAAAGAGTGCAGGAGAGCATATATGTCTTCCTTGAATGACCGATGACCCTTGGATTTGACACAAAAAGCTCGATCATGCAAGTATGCGGCTAATAGAGAAACTTGCAAAAAAAGAGTTGGCAATAGGATTACCCAAGCTGGACTATTCAAAGGATCATATTTGCTATACTTGTCAAATAGGTAAACAAACTAGAAACTCATTTATAGGTAAAGATATTGTATCTACTACTAACCGTTAAAATTATTGCACATGGATTTATTTGGCCTACCAAAAACTACCATCATTGGAGGAAAAAGGTACACTTTCGTAATTGTTTATAATTTTTCTCGTTTTACTTGGGTTATGTTTCTATTTCACAAAGATGACAATTTCAATTTTTTTAGTTATTTTATGAAAAATTTCAATGACATAAGGGTTACTACATCACTTTCATAAGAAGTGACTATGGAGGAGAGTTTAAAAACAAGTCATTTGAAGATTTCTGTAGCGAAAAAGGTTACTCTCATAATTTTTCATCACGTCTCTCTCCTCAACAAAATGGAGTGGTAGAACAAAAAAGCAAAACTCTTCAAGATATGGAACAATGATTATTGAACACTCTCTTCCTCAAAATTTCTAGGCAGAAGCAGTAAGTATTGCATATCGTGTACTAAATCAATTTTTGATAAGACCTATATTGAAAAAGACTGCATATGAATTATGGAATGGTAAGATGCCAAATATTGGATACTTTCATCCATTTAAATGTAAGTGTTTTGTTCACAACAATGAAAAAGATAATATTGGTTAGTTCGATGCACGCAGTGACGAAGGTATATTTCTTGACTATTTTAATTCTTGTAGATCTTATAGTGTTTTCAATAAACGAACCTTGCGTATTGAAGAATCTATTCATGTTTTGTTTGATGATACTAATCAATCTGTTCAGAAAAGAATTCGTACAGATGAAGAAGATAGTGAACAAATGATATCAACTCTAAGTGAGATAGCTAACCAAGAAGAGTCGACTATTGAAAAAATCTAGCTGATCCAATCATCAATAATGTTCCAAACTAGTGGAAAATGAGCTGAATTGTCCAAATAAATTAATTATCGGAAATCATAGTGAAGAGATGAAAAAAAGAGTATCAAGAAGAAATGAATGCAACATTGCACTCATCTCTCACCTTGAGCCAAAACAATTAAAGAAGCTCTCATACACGAACACTAGATCAAAGTCATGAAACATGAACTCAATCAAATTGATAAAAATCAAGTCTAAACTCTTGCTCTCAAACCTGGAAAGAAATCAATTATTGGAAAAAAATGGGTTTTTAGAGATGAACATTATGAGAATGGAAAGGTGGTAATAAGCAAGGCTCGATTAGTTGCATAACGATACTCTCAACAAGAAGGAGTAGACTATGATTAAACTTTCTGTCATGTAGCAAGGTTAGAATCTATCCGTCTACTTCTTACTTATTCTTCTTATAATGTTTTCAAATTATTTCAAATTGATGTTAAAAGTGTATTTTAAATGGTTTTATTGAAGAAGAGATTTTTGTAAAACAAACTCCAAACTTTGAAGACCCAAAACTTCCTTATCATGTTTTTAAACTTTCCCAAGCCCTTTATGGTCTCAAACAAGCATCTTTTGATTGGTATGATCGCCTAAGCTCCTTTCTCACTAATCATGGCTTTACTAAAGAAAAAATTGATACAACTCTTTTTCATAAAAAATTCTTCTTCTGAAATTCTCAATATTCTAATATATGTTGATGGTATAGTATTTGGAAGTGCTATTACCACTTCATGTAAAGAATTCTTTGATCTTACGCAAATTGAATTTGAGATAAGTCTGATGGGAGAATTAACCTTCTACTTTGGATTGTAAATTTGTCAATTCGAAAAAGGTACATTTCTGTGTCAAACTAAATATTGCAAGTAATTGATTAAAAATTTTGGAATGTCAAACTCTAAATTTTTGGGCACACCTATGAGCTCTACATTTGATAAAAATGAAGAAGGTAAGACAATTGATGAAACCAAATGTCAGGGTATGATTGATTCTTCACTGTATCTTACTGCTATTCGACCAAATATTATGTTAAGAGTTTGTAAATATGCAAGAGTCCACTTAGTTTCTAAGGAATCTCATCTAACTGTAGTCAAAAGAATTATCAAATATTTAGTTGGAACAAACTCCTATGGACTATGGTATCCCAATGAAAAGGTCTTTTTGCTTGAAGGATTTTTAGATGCTGCTTATGCAAGTTACAAAGATAACAAGAAGAGCACTAGTGGTACATGTCAAGTTCTGGGAAAATCCTTAACACCATGGAATAGAAAAAAACAAGGATATATATCTTTTTCCACTATGGAAGATCAGTACCTAGCTATTGTTAAATGTTGTGTTTAAATTCTTTGGATGGTGCATCAACTCAGTGATTATGATCTATCATTTAAAACTATTAGAATTTTGTGAGATAATTCTAGTGCAATTTGCTTATAAAAAAATTATGTTCATCACGCTCGTGCTAAATATATTGATATTAAGCATCATTTTATTCGAGATCATGTTTTAAATTGATGTATGGAAATATCATTTATTAGCACTGATTTTCAACTAAATAATATTTTAATTAAACCTCTTTTAGAAGAATTTTTTTTTACTATGTGAAAATCTTTGAACATTATTGGAAATCCCTGAAACTTCTAATTTTGCTTGTGTGTATTAATTTCTTTCCTTTTTCCAAAGTTTTTTCTGACATTTCGGTTATTATGTTGCTTTATTTAATTTTCTTTCGTGTTTATGTGACTGTAATACTAATTGACTTTCTGTCTCCCTTCATCAATGCTCGCCTTCATTTCAACGATCTTGTCTCAATCTCTTCACCTTCTCCTATCCTTGAATTTATATCTCTCTCTTCTTCATTTATTTGTTCTCTCTCTATATCTCTCTAGAAATTTTTCTTGTTTCTGATGGCGAAGTCTCAAAAAATTTCCTCTCTGCCATCAGTAAAAGTGCTCACAACAGAGGGTCCGAAGGGCCTCATCTCCGGTTCATGTTGATTCTTATTATTCTGATGAGTCTCTTCCTCCTATGCCTTCTGCCTCTTCTCGGTGAAAGCTTCCAGTTGACTCTATTAATTGTGGCTCCTCCAAGAAGAAATTCAAATTTTACCTTTCATGCCTACAAAGATAAAACCCTTGTGCATGGCAGAGTTGTTGATCTTGGTGTTCTTTTCTCATTGAACTTCCCCATAAAATGTATCTTTGAATCCCAAGGACGAGTAAACATCTTTTTGTTTTCCTAGGGTGGCTTATGAACCCCTCATTCACCTGTTCTATGCTAATCTTCATTCTCCTGAACATGGTGTAGTTGAATCTCTGGTCCTTAGTTAGCGCATCTTCTTAGATTGTGAAAATTTTGATCTATTTTTAACATCTCTTGCTCTGGTCTCAAGTGTTTCTATCATGCTTCTTACTCGAGGTGGTTCTCACTCCATTCTCACTCAACGTGACACTCTGCTCACCTACTGCCTTATATGTCGAGTTAAAATTCATCTCTCCTATTTTATTCTATCTTTCATAATTGAAGTTATCTCTGAACCCTCCAGTCTTTCTTTTGGTATGCTCCTCACTAGAATTCTAGAATCTCACTTTCTCTACATGGGTGACTTTCCCCCTCTGTTCATCAAATAGTTCTATAACTCTTGTGCTTTTGTCAACATGGGTTACTCTCATACTGGCTCTTCGTGGGTTCTCAAGACTGATTCAGATTATCCTACTTTTGAGAAACTGAAGACCAAGCCCTCATCCTCCACTGTTATCTCTTCGTAGAAACTCAGTGTTGCTCTTACAAAGCTTGCTTCTATGGATTCTAAGTTGGATGCTATGACTATCTCTGTCACTCAGGTAAGCGACATCATGTTCAAGATAATAGAAACGAAAGAAAGGTTTGACTCACTCAAAGACCTCCTTTTTGCCACTCACTTACAAATGGATAAAGTAAAGAACTTCACACAAGAAATAGGTGCAGATGTGGATCGTATCTATTTGAAGCTAGATCAAGTCATCAAGGAGACTGTCAAAATCGCAAACAAAGTGCAAGACACCTCAACTACTATCAAAACCTCTATTTCGAAAAAGTTTGAAGAAATGTATACTGCCATTGCCAACACTCTCTCTTACTTTATGTGTCTCCGTTAATTAGTGTGTTTTATTTTCAGACTCTGTTGTTATTTTTCTTGTCTTAGACTATCTTTGTGTTTCTATGCTTTTTTCTGTTTAGGCCTTTGTTGTCCTTCTGAACTATATCTTTTCTAGCTAACGGTGTGTTTTCATATCTCATCGTGTTATTTGTTCTTTCCTTTTTGATGATGCCAAAGGGGGAGAATGTTGCATGCTATTTATTATTGTTTATCTATTAGTTCATTATAACTATTGTTAGGAACAATGCATAATGTAACAGGGGGATAAAATGAGTTAGATAGTAGATTTTGTGCCCAAAATTGCTAAACTTGCTTATGTTGGTGAAAATTTGGAATTGAACCCTTGTGTGTGCTGGATCTTAGTTGAATTTAGTATGGGCATAAAATGAGTTAGATAGTTGATTTTGTGCCCAAAATTGCTAAACTTGCTTATGTTGGTGAAAATTTGGAATTAAACCCTTGTGTGTGCTGGATCTTAGTTGAATTTAGTATGAGTGAAGTTTGATTAGCCAGTGTTGCTTTGATTGCATGATTTTTCCCAATGATAGATGGAGTGAAAACCTTCTTAAGGGCACATCATCATTTTGGGTAATATTTTGTAATATTCAAGAAAGTCTGGGTACCCATGGGTAGAAAATTATGTGGGTAGATTGTAGAGTTAATTGAGAATCAGGTATTCTTGCGTATTTTGGTCGAGTTTGTGAAAAAAAACACTGGGCTGAACACTACCCATTCCATGGGCTTGTCTTATCTTTCCATAGCAGTTAAGTGAATCACCGAATAAGTCCCAGATCACCTTTCTTACTTGAATATGTGACCTAGGTCCTGTCCCATTCAGTGGGCTTGTCTTAATATGCCGAAACCCACTCAGCGTATAGCCAAGTGGGAGTGGACATCACCCTTTGTGCCTATTCTTTTTAATTTTTCACTGTCATTTTTAGGGGACTTGTCATAGCCAACCAAAATCAATTCGGCAAATTTCTGAGTTTGAGATGACTCTTCCCATCTTGACTGAGTTCTATAAATTTTTTCACTATCAATTTCAGCGAGCTTGCCTAACCTATTAGGCGGATCTCTTTCCCAATAGGCGAGCCTCAGAACAAATTTTGAAATGTGTTTCTTTTTGTTTTGATTTCAACTAACCTTCAATAAATTTGTGCTTGAATGCTTGTACCTTGAAGGAAATGGCTAAAACAAAAGGGAAACGAGTTGTGACTTCTGATATAGAATCTAACAGAGAGTCCTCTCCTCCTCCTTCTCTAAAACGAAAAAAAAGGATAGTCATTAATGAGCCATCTCAGCAAAAAAAACCACTCCCGATCCTCGATGCGTAAGAGTGAGCAACCAAGTAAAGAGGTTGTTAGAAAAATGACTGATATCTTATCAAAGTTGGTGCAACCTTCTCAGGGTCAGGCACCCACCTCTTGTGTTTTCCTGATCATTGCTCCAAGAGTCTTTCGCAGGCTCAAGGCTGTGGGAGAATGCACAATTTTAGAGTAGAGAAAACTCTCCACTGATGGGTTGATAAGTGAGTACTAGGCAGTATTGGATATGAATAAATTTCATGGTTTCAAGAGGTTTACGAAAGCTAGACCTCCTTTTGTCCCGACATAGGTACGAGAGTTCTATGAAGCCTACACATAAGCTTTGCCAAACAAGAGGAAGGGCGCAATTTAGAAGCCTTTGGAAGAAGTCAAAGTTCGTGGTAAGATGGTACAATGCCACACAAAAAAAGATAAATTAGATATTGGATACAAATGGCACTAGCAATGCATATTTCAAGTTCCAAATAAATAAAGGCTTAGAGGAACTAAAGGGTTGGTTGGCCCCCCTCATCTCTGACATTTCCCACCATAGATGGTTGAGGGAGAAAACATTGGAATGAAAGATATAAACGTCATTTCTAGATATTGGTTTGGGTTTATTAGTTGCATTATCATGCCATCTTATAATTAGTCGATTCTTCAGTTTCCGAAGGCTGTACTAGTTGGCACCATCATGGGTAGGACAGAGATTAGTGTTAGTGGACTTATTATTGATAGAATGTTGATAAGGGCCCGACAAGAGCAGACTTCTCTCCCTTTTTTGATCTTGATCACACAACTGTGTGAAGATGCATGAGTTCCCTTTTAGGGTAAGACTGTTGTGAGGATCACCCGTATATTCTCCAATGACATCCGTAGGATCGAAGCTGACTACTTATGTTATGATGTAGCTCGAAGGAAGCCACCACCACCAAATACTACACATGTGGTTGATCCTGCCACTCTTGAAACCGAGGTCTCTCCATACACTCCTTCTACAGATCAGTCAGGTACACCCCAATCTTCATCCATGCCCTCTACCTCAACTTCTATTGCTGCATCACCTACCCCCACTCTTATATCTTGACCCCCTTTACTGAAGCCATGATTTATCAAATGTGTAATCTTTCCTGGTCTACGGATGTACGAGATTCTAGGGTGAATAAGGATATGCCCTAAACGATTGAGCGGGCAATGTAGGTTGCATTATCCCCCTTGAGATAAGGGTTGACTTAGTGTGAGGCCACTATAGTGTCAATATTTTGTGTATCATGGCTAGGTTAGAGACCCGATAAAAGGCTAAGGGTAGTTCAGATGTTCTGTCTACTATGTCGGTTAAGATAGACTTCTTTAGGGTTGATGTAGACTAGCTGAGATCTACAAACAATTTTATGCTCTAGGGTGAGGTTCCTTTTCTTGATAGGCCTAAGTCTGTGCGTGTCAATGTGCTGCGTTTCATGGATGAGTAACCAAGTGTGTGTGGTACTAATTTTTGTTATACTGTGTCTGTTGATGCTGATGTTGAGAGAGACGAGGATAAGGCAAATGTGATTTGGCTGAGGAGAGAGATGAAGAGGAGATTCACAGAGAGGAGGATGATTAGTGGGTTGATTTGACACCAATAGAGTCGTATCATCTAGAGGAGACGATGGTCCATTCTACATTGGAGAGATCCTTTGAGGAGACCTCCGTAGTTGGCACCAGTGAGGTCTCTTCAGAGTCCACCATTCCTCCCATTGATGTGCCAGACACTGATGCCCTGGTTGAGCCTACTTTGCTGGCACTTATGATCACTTTGCTAGGCACTGATGCCCAGGATGATGCCACTCCTCTTGAGATTCTAAATTTGAGCACTCCATAGGCATAGCTTGATAGGGGGACTTTTATTTCTCATCATGTACTTTTTTTTATTCCGCATTGAGGATGCTGTTATTTTTATTTTGGTGGGGGTAAGTCACTTTTTCCAATATTCCCCTTTTGATCGTATTTTATTACTTTCAGTTTTACTTTTGGATAATTGTAGTATTTGTTATTTTGGTTTTACTATAGTAGTTTTATGGTTTGGGTTAATTTTTGACTCTCCGTATCTTTTCCCCATAAGTTTGGAAGTCTTTGAAATGGTTGATTTTTTATTAATAATGATTCGAGGATCGCTTGTGTTGAATATCGATGTCTTGGATAGTACTCATGATGAGAATTGTGTTAAGTGTTGGTATTGCAAGAAGAAATTGATGTGGCTGCACTTTTGAATGATCTTTTTGAACCTTATGTTGACTAGCTGCGTTTTAATGTGAGCCTTGCAATGAACATTGCATGCAAGCTTTGATCTTGTTAGGCCGTGCTAATTTTTTTTAAAGTTCCATATTTTCTAAGGTTTTACTTGAAAGCATGCTTGTTGAATCCTAGAATTTTCCTTGTGAGTCTAGTCGTTAGCTTTGGTGAATGTTAGGATTGATCTTGCGCATATATTTTGAGGGGGAATCTAAATGTTCATACTCTTTTTGTGACTACCTTGTGAGGGTGTGCAACCATTTTGGAACCATTCGAGCCTAAATTGTTTGTTGACAACCGTTTTGAAACCTCTTGAGACAAATATCCCCTAACTTCTCATCTATAAATCCTCTTCGAAGCATTTTTTTGTTTAAATAGACAACTTAGGCCAAAAGCTTAAGCCGTGGGTGTGGAAAGGAAGGAGGAAAAAAATCCAAGTAGAAGTCAAAGAAAGATAAAGTGAGACTCAACTTTGAAATATGTTAAAATAAGAAGACCCCTCCTTATAAATAAATAAGAAGAGAGATTCTGATGAACAACTATTTGTAAATTGAAATGAAAAAGAAAGTTTGGTGAAATGAAAAGGGTCTCTAATAAAATAATGGGATAATGCATAAGTACCCCCCTAGACTATGACCGAAATCCCAGAGACACACCTAAACTTAACTAGGGTCCTATTACCCCCCTGAACTCATTTTTTTTGTATTTTTGTGCACCTTTTGTGCTGATGTGGCACGTTCAG
>JAJOOO010081489.1:0-10607 GCA_029582685.1 Solanum piurae
TTTTTTTTTTTTGAAAATCCAGAAAAACGACGGACAAAACCACGTTGTCCGTCACTTTTCTGGGTATTTAAAAAAATTAAAACCCAAATTATATTTATTTTAATTAAAGTTCTAATTAATGTATATTAAGTTCAAATTAATTAAGGTCAATAAGATTTTCAAGTACTACAAAATTCTAATTAAGTTCAAAATTTCAAATTCAAAAATCAAACTAGTGCTAAAATCTCAAATTCAAACTAGTAGTAGTCCTAAAGTATCAAATATAATTCAAACTAGTCCTAAATTCCAAATTCAAACTAGTCTTAAAATCACAAATTCAAAGTACTCCTAGAATTCAAAAATCAAACTAGTACTAAAATCTCAAATATAATTCCAAACTAGTAGTAGTCCTAGTTTTGACTTAATTCCAACAACTAAATCCACCAACTAAACCACATTATTTATTTTAACTAATCCAACTAACTAGTAGTAGTCGTTTCTAATGCAATTGTCAATGAAAGTTATGAGATACTTTTTTCCACCACGAGATGGTGTTGACTTCATATCACAAATGTCAGTGTAAATCAACTCTAAGGGATTAGAATTCCTTTCAACAGATTTATAAGAATGCTCAGCATACTTAGATTCAACACAAACTTGACATTTTTATTTGTTGCACTAAAAGTTAGACGAAACTTCTAAGTTGATCAATTTTCCTTACAAGGTTTTGTAATTGACATGCCCCAAGTGTTCATGTCACAACCAATTTGACTCAAGCAAGTAGGAACAAATAAAAATATTGAGTTTGAAAAGCTCTCCGCGAGGTAGCTTTTTCTCACAAATATTTTGTTTCTATTTCTTACAATTTCGTGTGATACAAACATTGTTTAGAATTATCACCTTGTCAAATGTCCTTTTCGGAAGGACCTTTCCATAACTTTCAATTTGATTGTTATAGAACTACCCATGAACAAAGTTTCATCGGGTCCAATAAAGGCAATATAGTTCAAATGATTCTTTTACAAAATATGACAAATGACTATTCACCAATATTCATGTCTATACAAATAGTTATATTTAATAGACATATATTTTCATGAAAAGTCGCAACATTTTAAGTGACACTTTTTCATAAAAAGAACTCAATCATTTTGAACAAGCATACATATAATTTGGTAGTTTCATACTAGTCATACCATAAACTAGTAAAAGAGAAACTCAACGACCACAATATCAAATATACTCCAAGAATTTTGTGGATCTAACATAATACAAAAGTATCATCGAATTTCATATCTTGTGCTCCAAATTTAAATTAGACACTAAGTCTAATTTTATATTTGTCATAAGCATAGAACCCCCCACATTTTAACTATGATCTCAAAAGTATTTTTCAAGTATTTGAAAATAGTTTTTTCACATACTTTTTTTCTCATGCTATCAAAGTGTCATTGGCAACATGAAACCTCTTTTGAAAATATTATTCTACAAAAGAATTATAGTGCTTCAATTCTCTTTGACAATCTTTACACAATGTCAAAGTTCATTCCATAGAGGCACGAAATCACAAACTCTAAGTAATTGGTAGTTTTCCTCTATCACAAATAGACATACCACTTAGTATTTAGAATACTAACAATAAAGACAAAAAATTTTTTGTACAATTTGTTTCTATGTAACAGTGAAATTTATAGAAAATCAAAAGTACAACACTGACTTATTATGTGAAGTTTTCATATTCTTCAAACAAATTGCATAGTCTAATTTATCTAGAGTAGACAACTACAAAAGTTTTTAATCTACAAAAATCAGACACAACCAAATTTCACATGGAGTACAAAACTACAAAAGTTTTTTTTAGTCTCCAAACAAAATTAAACATATTCTTAGATTATCACATAGATATATTTTTCTTTTCAAATAGCCTTCCAACTATAACATTTTGACATACTATTCTCTCATTCTGCAAACTAAAGAATTTTAAAGGCAACACTTTTTGCCAAGGAAAATTCTTTCAAAAATCATATGGTTTGCAGATATTTTTCCAAAGACATACATGATAAATATCAAAAGTCTTAACTTTTAGAAACTATTGTCTTCCTTAGATAAATAATAAGAAGGTTACCTGGTGTAATCTTTAACCAAAATACCACCAATTCTTCTAGTACATTCTCACTTCGACCTTACTAAACAAATCACCGAATTCTGGAGAAGTAGTGCATTAATCTTCTACCTCCATGATCTGTTTCTCTCAATCAGTAGAATACAAGAAACACCAACAATATAATAATTTCCTTAAGATTGTTGTTCATCTTGTATTCCTAAGATACTTAAAATAAAAACTTTGAAGAACTTGATAAGAAACAACAAAGTTTAAAGAGTATTTTCAAAACTAAAAAATTAAAACTAGTAGAGGAAATAGAATCAGAAACAAAATAGAAACAATATACAAAATATTTTCTTAAAAAAGAAAATCGTGCCCACTGAATGCACAGTGTCACCTTAAGGAAAATATTCCCCTCAAGTACTCGAGGTTAATGGAATATATCCTCCCAAGATAGAACGATCTTACTCACCGGTGTATCGGTACCTAAAACCACGGTGTCAGCGAATCACTCAACGGCAGTAAAGTACACTTAGAATACTAGATTTAGTAGTAGTAGAAGAAGTCTAGAAAAATTCGTTCAACTAAAATGAGAGGAAATCCCTCAATTTATAGAAAACAAAGGGTAGTGTGAACATGTTCTTATTGTGCCTTACCGGAAAGGTCACAAACCTTTGGAAAAGTCACAATCTTTCGGAAAGGTCACAACTTTTCATAAAATTCGCAACTTTTCATAAAAGTCTCAACTCTTCATAAAAGTCGCAACTTTTCATAGAAGTCACAACTCTTCATAAAAATCGCAACTCTTCATTTTCCGTTCACACCTTTTAAAACCCAACACTACAACAACATTAAATTGAGGCATTCAGCATATTCATCTAACTTTTGAACTATATTAACCTTGCACTCTATAAAGCAAACTACCCATAAAACATTAAATTCTAATGGCCGACAATGAAAAAAGCAAATTACTTATGACAATATTAATTGACATATGAGTTGTTATAAAATCATTTATTCGTAGAAAATTTGATACGAAAACCTAAAAAAAGGTAAATAATAAGCTACAATCATTATGAAATATATTAATAATGTGAAATTGTTTTTAACATTAGTTTATATAAATTAATGTGTGGTTAATTTTAAAAAATATCAATATAGTGTACATAAATTTCACTTTTTGACTTTTAATAGAAAACTATAACTAATTACAATTTTAAATGAGTGGGATAAACTTAACATTTGTTATTCACTATAAGTTAAGTTATATCGCGGGAATAACTATTACTCTTATCTCAATAATAGAAATTGAGTCTTGTTATAAATATATTTGTATTATAGTAAATATCTATTATATGGATTCCTTTGGAGAAATATAAGGATTGCTACTTAGGAATCAAGCCAGTTTTCATCTATAAATAAAAGAAAAATCATCCCACATATCTATTTAAGGTTTTACTTCATTGTAATTGATCAGAGAATATACCTCAATCCGTTAATATACTTTAAGAGGAATAAGAAGTCTTCCCTACTATTTTCTCCTTGTTCTTACTTTATAGTTTTATAACAAGTTTTAATTAGTTTATACGATATTTAAGTGATGAAATCGTATCCATCGTGTATGAACATGCACATGTATAATCAGTTCAAGCAAACAAAATTTAGATAGGAACCTTTTAACGACGAATTAGTTAGGGATTACTGATAAATTTCGTAGCTAATTTCATATTTTCTAATAGTGATATGACATTATGCGGCAATTATTTTGGAGATATTATCTTTTAGAGCAAACTTTGTTGTATATTTGAGGTCAATTAACCAAGCTGGTTGATTTTGCTAATTTTAAGAATTGGAGAATATAAATGTAATATTAATGTACACTTTATTCTTTTCACATCCGACATGTGAGTTACACATGTTATTATTGTTGTATTAATATCAGGACCGTCTCTACATTTTGACGGTCTAATTAAAGACAAATTTCACGGCGAAGACTTTTTTTTATATAGTTGTCATAAATAAATTGAATAACTATAACATACTCAATGTAATCTTACAAGTGAAGTTTCGACAAGGTACGATGTACGCAGAACTTATAAAATAAGAATGCAAACAATGAAAAAATATATAATTAAAGTTTGTAACACCTCGCAACTCTACTCTAAGAATCCAAATTGTTCGTCTTAACTATATGAGTTTGAACCGGGTGATGCACTACTTGCTAATGTGTTTAAGGTCCTTTACCAAGTGTAGCAAGGATATCAACGGTGATTTAGGGTCATAAGAGACCTCTAACACTAAGTCAAGTTTAAAGTCTTTCTATTTACTAAGTTTTTCGCACTAGTTCATGCAAGGGTCAACTTCAAATAATCATATATTTTAGCATATAAAGAACTACACGGACCTTGGCCTATCAAATTAAAGGTCTATGAGTCTTCTTTCCAAAACCACCAAATTTGCATCAATTGGAGTTTTGGAGTAAAACGGTATGCCCACTTTACTACACACTTTCTTGTTGTGCCGCTGAGGTAATTTCCACGTGCTAGCGCATCGAGGAAGTATCTTCCTGTGCAAGTGATTGCGAACCTGAGATGTTTTCCACGCGGGCGCGCACATTTGGGGTCTTTTAAAATTTCCCAAAGCTGTAGTTCACCTCCCTAGCTCATAAATGTACCCTAGAAAGAGAAGTTTTCAAAAAACTAACTTCCTCCAAGGTTCATCCATCATCTAAGGTAAGATTTGACCATGAAATTTTATAATTTCTTCATCTTAATACCAATTAACACCTTTTTACTCATGGAACCCATAGGTTTTCAAGAAAATCCACCTCTAAGGTTCAAGAACAAGTTCTTGGTGTATTTTTCTTCAAAGATTCTCAAGAATTTAGAGCGCTCAAGGTATGTAAGGCTAATCATAGTGTTGGACTAAGTTCGTCCTCATGCCCTACATCTCAATTCAGTAAATAAAAGTTCAATCTAAGATTCTATCCTCAAGTTTCATGGAATTCTTGATATGAGTTATGTTCTTGTTCGAATATTTTAAATCCTTATATTATAAGATTGCAATATTTTATGCATAAAATTCTTGAGTTCTTGTTTATGCTTGAATTTCCTCATGGGCCCTATTTGTTGAAGTTTTTACTAAAAGTCTTTAAACCAACATCTTCCTTATATTGATTTTCGAAACTAAAGCGAGTTTAAAGCCTGATTTTTTAGAAGAGTTAAAGGGAAATTAAATGGTCTCAAACGTATTATTTTCACATGAAAAAAAGCACCATTTTTTGACGTATAAAGAGTTTTCAGATAGCTTCAGTTACCTCTTAAAGAGGTTATTTTGGAGTAATTATCTCAACCCATTGAGTATTATAAATGAGCATTCAGTTATATATTTTGGGGGTAGTATTGAGTATCGATTTGGGTGAGAGTTCAGATAACTCCTAACCTCGTAAACCAAGTAGCCAACGTGGGATAGGATCACACTGACATTCAGGTGACTCCTACTTCCTCTTGAAAAGGTCTTTTATATGGATCCATGAGTTGAGTTTTGTTCTATACTCCGACAAGGTATATGATAGTTCTAGAAACGTGGACAAGACGTTTTATTATCATAAGGCTCATAGTGATGGTTAATGGTTAGAGAAACTCCATAGTAAAATAACGCATAATTATATATGTATATTTCAGTTTAGTACAATATTTTTTATTATTGCATTTATTTGTGAAGCTTAAATGATTTCATCTCATGTTTTTGTTTTACTTCAATTGAGTTATATTTCATCTTTTCAGTTCAATTATTGTTTCAATCCTTATTATATCGTACTTTTGATGTAGTGAAGTCATTTGAATTGCATCATTTATGATGCAGATACAAGTGTTTAGGATCATCAACATGCATTTTGTTGAGATCACCCAATTTCTTATCAGCTTTTGGTGACTCCTTGCTTTCGGAGGACTCCAATAATTATTTTCTTTAGTAGTTACTTAAGGATGGCGTAAGTCTTGTTCTGACACTTCTCTTCAAACCGTAGAGGCTTCATAGATGGATATTATTCGAAAGTCCTTCAGTATTCCTTTTTAACATATTTTGCTAAAACTATTACTATTTATAATTTAGACTCAGTAGTTGAGTTAAATGTTTTCCTTCAGTTCTTTTAAACTTATAAATGCTTGAGTAAGTCTTCAACTAAGTAGTCAGCCAGGACAATGGTTCGTTTAGGAACCAATAATGGTTCTTGAGTTCAGCCACGTCAAGGGTGTAGGCTTGGAGCATGACAAAGTTAGAATAATAAAATCTGACTCAAAATTTTAAAAAGTTTATAGTGTTATGATTCATTTTTGACAAATTGCTTTTATTTGTAAAATAATTATTTTACCATTCCCCTTAGCGTTTCATGCTTAGTTTGTTTTGCGGAATGATTAGTGTGATCCCTGATGCAATCAAGTTAGATTTTGGTGATTTTGAACCTTTTGAGTTGAATTATGGTGATATAGTTGACTTTGGTCAATATTTTAGGATCCGAGCATCGGATGTAGATTCTATCAGTTCTATTGCATCCGAAACGTCGAGTTTAGTCTAGTAAGGTGGTTAGTTAGAGTTTCGAGGCCTTAGATTGAGGTTTGGGTGCTTAGGCAAGAAGTTGTATTTTAAGCCTAAAGAGAGGTTCGGGAGGGTAATTCCGTCATTCAACCTTTTTTTTTTGAAAATTTGATAATTTCATTGAGTTCAAAATATTGATTTTAGTGGGTAACATGTCCATTTTTTTAAGCGAACCCCGAACAATTGTCGAGGGTCTAATTAGAGACTTGGAACTTTGGTTTTTCTACTTTTTGGTGTCTGGTGCAAGGGGACTGTGTTCGCGGGTCCCCTAGTGCATTCGCGGAGGGAGTGGGCCTGGAGCACCACATTTGTGTGAGGTTCCTAACGTGTTTAATGGTAAACAATGTTCCACAATTGCGACACTATTACCGCGTTCATGGACCTGAGCAATTAAGTGGGCCGCGTTCGTAGTGTACTGCCCGCGTTTGCAGATCCTTTTTTCTAGACCATATCAGTGATATTTGGGAACCCTTCCCTTTATCTTATTTCCACCATTTTCATCTTTTGAGAACTTAGGAGAAGAAATTTTTGAAGGATTTCTTGTGGAGGTTCATTTGGGTAAGTGCATTTACCTATTCTATATCTATTTCTTCAAATTTGATCCTCCGAAAACATCTTTAATTCCTGTATTCAATGTGGGTTTTGGGGTTTTTCTCCCAAAGTTAGAAAATCAATAATTTCTTGATTGGAAGCTCGTTTCTTGTTTGTTTTTAATGGGGTTTTCAACCATAATTTTCTTTTAACTCGTAGAATGTATTTTTTAAATGAAAAATTGATTTTACCTTTTCGATTTCTGAAGAGATTTTTGGACTATTTTACCCCTGGTTCGTAACCTTATCAATATGGGTATCATTGACCTCTTTTGTGAATCATTTCCATTCTTGATAGTTGGAGATCGTTTCAGAGATTGTTTGGTAGAAGAAAGGCTTCGATAGAGTTGTTCGGGTGAAGTTTTGACCTTCGAGATAGATTTGACTATCCTTTTTTTAGATTGTGATGAGTAGTTAATCTTTCTTATGAATTCAACTGAGGAATGAGATTGTAGCATGAAATTTAGAGGTTGGCTGTCACGACCAGGGGGTACCCCCTAGATGTAACAAGGCACATAGAACCCCGAAAAGCTCCATGTAAGCCACTTAGCATATCACAACATAAGAAAATAGAAAAGTGCAGAAATTTTAAAATATTTTTCAATACAATCGGAGTCTCATAAAACGAAGCAAAAGTCTATTACATTTGTCTCAAACCATCTAATACTTGAAAAGAGTTAGGGACACAACCCATTGTCACGACCCAGACCATCGTTATTGGCACCCACACTAACCCTCTGGTGGGAGAACCATTTATACTAATTATCTAACCAACTTAATCAAAATACTAAGGCATTAAAGTTATGGAATCAAGTTAAATGCTAAGGAAAGCAATAGGGAGTTCCCATAAACTCCAAACCAATAGTCTAACAACTAAACAAATGCGGAATAATACCTAGAATCTGAAAGTCAACGTACCAAAACATCTAAAGTTCAACTGTAAGTCTAAACAAGAAGGGGCACAACCCCAAACTAACATAAGAAATCTAAAGAACTAGTCTAAGTTCGAAATGTGGACATAAACAGAAAGAGAACTCATGGCAGCTCGGAAGAATTGGCTCACCCTTGAATTCGATGATGATCACTAATCTTCTAAACGAGGTCTGTCAATAGTCGCTTGAAGATGCCATGTACTCAACAAAGAAAGAGCAAGTGCAGTATCAGTACACAACCACAATGTATTGGTAGGATCACACGGCTATCCCACTAAGTGCAACATATATAAGTCAGTACAACACAATAATAACATGCATACACCAAACATATACAATATCCACATCATTTACGAAGAACAAAAAGTTTCACAATTCTCAAATATCACAGTTATATCAAGTCATTGGTCCTCTCATGGAACCCAAACTCAAACCGTTAGAATATCGGAACGTGGTACCTGATCCAATGATTATGCCAAAACGTGGCAACCGATCCCATATTTATGCCGAAACGTGGAAATCGATCCAAGTTAGTGTGTCAGAACGCAACACCCGATCCATTCAACAAGCCACAATCACAATCACAAGTATATTCTCATAATCATACAATCAAGTCATTATTCATGGCATTCATCATTCATCTATCTCATTTACAACTAATGTGATCAATAATGCAACATTCGCATACATACACATATTATAATGAAGCAAGAACAAACATATACCACACAATCATGAAATCACAACCATCACCTACCTCGAAACAAGCTTGAAATCCCCTAAGAAACTTGATCCTTCCCTTTTCGGATTCTTTCCGCTTGTTCTTGGTCTACAAACAATCAATACAATGGTAGGATCAATAAACAACACCTAATTACCCGGATTATATCAATAAAATTAATCCTAGGTCGAACCCATGATCCCCATACCTAGATTAGGGATTTTTCCACCATAATTCCCAGATCAAAACCCTCCCCCATTGATAATTACCCGCTAGATTACGTTCTACGGATCAAAAAATGGATTCGAGGAGTTAAAATCTTACCTTTAGCCTTTGGAATGAGAAAAAACTGTCAAGAATCTTCTGGGGTTCATTCCTTAGCTCCCAAGTTTGAAAATTGCAGAATAAAATGTTTTTGGGGTTTATTTCCGACTTAAGTCGCATTTGTCCCGCTATGGCGGCATTCACCCCACTACAACAGTCCCATCCTGGCAGGAAAAATCCCGCCTTAGCGGCTTGCACGGAACTAGTGAGTCGATTTAAGAAGTCCAAACTCCCATTTCACAATACACCTTCATCCCATGACACTCAGAAAATACTCGTTCATGCTAAGATCAATTACGTGAGTTCTACTCGCCCGAATTCAATTCCGTAAAGTCGTACGAGTTCCAAAACGTCTTAGATATCTACTCATGTGATCAAAATCATCCAATTATTACCAGATTTCCCTAGACCCTACTGACTTCGAATTCATCCAAATTTGGACTAGGTTGGGAAATTTCAAATTACTACGAAAAATTTTTCTAGCTCAAAAATTTTCCCCATTGGATTTTCTATAACGATGAAAACAGGTCGTTACACCCATACAAAATCTAAACATAAAAGAAAGACTTAAAAGGAAAGGGTGATCAAGTCTTCGATGCTATGAGGACTCACCAAAACTTCTCTTCTAGATCTTCTATGAACCTAACCATGAGGATGGAAGTCAATATCGCCGAACCCTACATTTGATAAGAATGTAGGCTAAAGTATGCGTTAGTACAATAATGTACTAAATATGATGGCTAGCATAAATCATCAACATAAGCATATAAGAGGCATTAGTCAACATAAAACATATATCATAATCATAAGAGACAATAGCATGAGTCATGAGCATAAGAAACATCATCATCAGACATAGTCTATAAGAATAAGAGATAACAACATAATTGTAACGACTTGGAAAATGATAGGTTAAGCAAGAGCCTATGACTTTGTGTTGACTTTATAATGAGGTTCTATGAGGGGTTTTTATGTAATTTCGTTTTAATTGTGTTACATCCGACAATTTAAAATGAATATGAAGAAGCTTGAAATTGGAAGTAGTCACTTTTGGAAAAAGTTCAGAACCTGGAAATTTGGTCAAGTGTGGGAAATCAGTGAGTTTTTGGCAAACTTTGAGCAGTCATAACTCCTAGCTCAGGATGATCCAGGAGTAGTTCCAGTTATGTTTGGAAAGTTGGGCAGTTAGCAAGGAGTCCGTCCGGAAATTTAAGGGCATTTTGGTCTTTTCACAAATCTTTTCTTTTGAGGTTATATTATTGTGTTAGGCTGATTGTGGATCATTTTTGTTCCATTTTAAAAGATTAAGAGTTAGGGTTCTTGAGTGAAGAAGAGAAGAAGAGGGGAAGAAGAAGAAGAAG
>JAJOOO010081508.1:0-30642 GCA_029582685.1 Solanum piurae
ACTTATAGAATGAAGAAATGAGATTTCCTACTCATCTAATAGCTTCCTATTCATAAATGTGGCGCGCTTCACACTTATGAACAAAACTCTACTAGACGTGGTTTTGAGACAATCCTAGAATAATTTTAAACCTTTTGCTCTGGTACCAAGTTTTTCACGACCCAAAAATACACCCTAGATGTAACATAGCGTACTAGAACTCGAAAAGCCTAACACAAGACAATTAGCATATCATAACATAAAGAAATTGAATTGATGAATAAATTTTAAAACTTTTTCCATACAATCGAAGTCTTTTATAAAACAAGCGGAAGTCTATAACACTTTGTCTCGAACAATCTAAGCCACATGAATAACTCTTTGGGACGCAACCCATACAAAAGTGTAAAAAATCAATAAAATACATAAAGGAAAGGTGATGACATCCTCGATGCTATGAGGACTTACCAAGTCTTCAACTCATTTTCTCTACTGGAGCCTATCCACAAGAATGTAACTCAATGTCGACCCTACATTTGATAAGAATATAGCCAAGAGTATGTGTTAGTACAAAATGTACTGAATATGTTAGCTAGCATGACATCATAAAAGAATAACAAAAGCGTTAGCCAACATAAGACATAAATCATAAGCATAAGAGATAATAACATTGTCATTAGCATAGTCTCCAACATAGACATAATATGAGCATAAGTCAACATAAGGCATGATCCAACAACATAGGAAATACCACATATTCATAAATATAGTCCATAATCAAATCCTCATAACATAAGAGGAACTTCATAAGTAACCTTCAAGTAATACTTGTGCAATGCATAGATGAGATCCCATAATCCCACCTACACTAAGTACCACTTGTAGGCCATCATACCTCTTTATCATTGTTTGATCCCATCATTAGCTTACTTCTCATAGACAAGGGAATGTCTCATCTTTAGTCAAACATAACATGGAAGACAACTATAGCCACAATCCATCAAAACATACATCATATAAGAGAAACACTTCTTAGGTAACCTTAAGTCATACTTGTGCAATGCATGAATAAGACCCTATAATCTCATCCACACTAAGTACTCCTTTAGGCCTCATACTCATACTTTTTAGTTGGAGACTAGTCCCTCCATTTAAACCTTAGAACACTATGAGGCACTTCCTTAAGAAAATCTTGGTTCATTATTAGGTTGAACCCTATGAGATACTTCTTTAAGCATATCTTAGTTCCTTATTAAATAAAATCCTAGGAGATACTTCTTTAAGCATGTCTAGATTTATCATTATCTTGAACACTATGATATACTTCATTAAGTATGTCTAAATTCAATATTGCTTTTGAAAACATGGAGATACCTTTCTAAGTATGTCTTAGTTCATTTTACTTTTGGAACACTACGAGATGCCTCTCTAAGTACGTCTTAGTTTATCTTGAACACTACGAGATACTTCTTTAAACAAATTTTAGTTCCAAGGATACAAAGATTGCTACTAGACACCCGAACTCCACTAGGTGAAGACTTCCATCTCATTAGACCTAATTTTGGAAAACCCATACTCTACTATGTGAGAGTTCCCCCTTTACCTTAGATATTCCGGACATCAACTACGTGTGGTTCTCCTTCAACTTGGAGCCCGAATCTTATTATGTGTGAACTTCCATCTCATTGTCAATATCCACTCGGGGTCAAGCATACACCTCTTAGGTTATTTATTAAACCTTACTTAACATTCATGTCTCATGGAAGTATTTCCTTGACAATCCATCCATGTTCAAGTGATTCTATCACATTCTACATTCAAACATTCATAAGGTAGATTAGGTGGGTTTAGACCTTCCACGACAATTCTATCCTTTAATCTAGTATTCTTATATAGACTTTACTCTCAAAGCCTTAACAAATATAATTCATCATATTAGATTTACTCTCAAAGCCGTAGTTATCAACATTCATGACTACAAGACTTACTCTCAAAGCTTTACTTCTTACAATCATCATACATAGCTAGATCATAAGACATTCTAGTCACATGCTTCAATCACAAGCAATTCTAGTCATATATCATCATAAACACTCAATCTCAATCATTACTAGTCATGATCAATCATATATACTACATTCTAATTAAATTCATGTTAACATGCTTCCATTCTTGAACAATTACTATACATATCCTCAATTCTAGAAGATCATCTATGAATCCTCAATTTCCATTCACAAGACATAAACCCACATTCTTCAATTTCATTATTAGACTAGGGTTATCCATACAAAACATATTATATCATCATAATATAATAATTCAATACTAATTCAATCATAAACAATCAATATCCAATCAATTGGATTCATACTCCACTAAACCCACAATATTGGAAGGAACCCTAACTTGAATTGGGGATTTCATCTTCACAATTGGGGGATTTCTAGGGGACTCCATAGATGGAAGAATCCATGGATGAATAAGCTAACATACCTTTATTACAAAGCCCTACAAATCTTGCAACAATGGAGTCTTGACTAGACCTAGCTTGGTCCTTTTCTTCTTCTTCTTCTTCACTTTCTAGATAGAGAATATTTGAGAGGGAATTGGGTTTCTTTATTGAATTGAAATAATGACTAGGATCAATATATTTAGGGGTCTAATAGCTTTATATAGGTGGTCTAATATATTATAAAATGACACTACTTAACCCCTAATTAATTCTAGAAAGTTCCCTTAATCCCCTAACTTAACCGACTTAAGACCTCATTTTCTCAACCCACGAGTCCACATCTATGGGCTGTGGGTCCACCCACGGTCCATGCTGGTCAATCGTGGGTGAGGTTCTGCAAGTCCACTTTTGGGACTTTGACCCACGAGGCCATCCACGAGGTGTGGATCCCTTTGCGGGGCATGGGTCCCCTCGTGGGTGCTGCTTTAGGCAAATTCTAGGGTGGTTTATAGGGTCCTTGTGGAGTCGCACCTTAACGTTCTAACCCTAAAACCTTCATTTTAAGTACGGGAGGTTAAATATATGACTCTAAC
Organism: Solanum piurae; assembly: GCA_029582685.1. NCBI lineage: Eukaryota > Viridiplantae > Streptophyta > Magnoliopsida > Solanales > Solanaceae > Solanum > Solanum piurae. The sequence continues at coordinate 3,028 of JAJOOO010081508.1, forward strand.
CCTCATGTCAATCTCTAGTTGACCTACTAAACTACGGGGTGTAACAACATAAATGGGCCATAAAACTCAAAATAATTAAACGCTCATCCTCCAATCCAAAGTAATTTACGAAATACACATTCTCTAAAAAAAAATTACATCCCATACCCCCCATTCATTAAGGATGATATTGTTTGCTTAACTGATACTAAGTCAGTATATACTGCATTTGTATCATGAAGGGTGATAATTTTACTTAACTGATACTAAATCATAGACTTTCATATGTTTAAGTTGTATTCTCTTGTTTATTTTCCATTATTAATAATTTTAGTGTATGCGTTATTACACATGTGTATTACGTACATTTTTATGGGGAACTTACGTAAATCTCACTAGATACGTCCAGATACATGTATCTCGAACACATTGGGTCAAATTTAGGTGTAGTTTATTCTAGATACATTGTATCCAAGTGGACTAGCATGTATCTGGTATACATAGCAAATCTCTATCGCCTCTCTCCCATCTCTCTCGCAACTATCTCATGTATCTAGTATCCCAGATACAAGTAAATCACTCTAGGTGCATACAAATACATGTATATAGTATATATCTACTGTTACAAATCTCCCTCGCATCCCTCTCCAATCTCCCAAATTTTGTTCATCACTAAGATTTCAATTCGTTTCTTTTTTATCATTCATCTTAGATTTCTAATTTTGTATGGCTCAATTTATTTTGTATTGTTTATTTTTTGTGGACATCACTGTGCCTTAGATTCACAATAGCAAATATAATTGTGTTGTTGAACATTTTGAAATTTAAAAATTTGAATTTTGAAAATATATACTATGGTTATATAATTGATGAAATTCTTCTCACGGATCATGTTATGTATGGCAATCTGGTTGATGCTATTTCCAAATAATTGAAAATTGATGAATCAAGAAAATTTTTGTAAATCAGATACGTTATTAAAGGAAATTCAATTCCAATAGAAAGTCGAAATGAAATAACAATGAGATTCTTTTCTGAAATTGAAGACATGGAGATCTAATTTTAATTGTGTCAACTATGCATAACGATGACCAAGAAAGAATTCAATTCCAACAATAATGAAGAAGTTACTATTGAATCAAATACAATACTCATTAAATAAATGAAAGGTATATAATCGAATGATAACTTTTAGGGATAATGCGTAAGTATCCTTCTAAACTATGACCGAAATTTCAGCGACACACCTTATCTTAACTAGGGTCCTATTATCTCCCCCCCCGCAACTCATTTCTTTTGTACTTTTGTGCACTTTTTGTGCTAATGTGGCACCTTCTACCAGATAAGTTGGATGCGTTTGTCCAACACGAACCCACCACATGTGTAATTAATTATTATTCATTTAATTTTTTTTAATCTTCTTATTTTCTTTATCTTGTATTTAAATTAAGTCAATACAAGTAATAATTTTTAAATTTTTTTTCCTTGTATTAAACTCTTTTTTTTTCATTATTTTTACCTTCATTCATTGTTTTCTGAAAATGGTTACTTAGAATGGGGTTTTATAAAAATGGTTCTTTTGGAATGTGGCTTACCTACTAAACTAGTCTGACTCATTATGACATGTTTGACAACCGTGAGTTACTCATTGTTGATTAATGGTGGATTCACGTCTAGTTTTCAAAATAAGAAAGGACTTAGACAAGGAGACCCCATGTCTCCTTACCTTTGTGTCTTAGCCATGGAATACCTAAATAGGCCCCTGCAAAAACTGAATCTAACTCATGACTTCAACTACCATCCGAAATGTAAAAAGATGGAACTGGTGCACATTTTCTTTGCAGACAACCTACTAATGTACTGTATTTTTTATAGGACCTCGATCGAGTCGATGTTTGGCTGATTTTGAACACTTTTATGATATATTTGGACTCAAGCATAATATGGGAAAAAACTCTTTCTATGTTGCTGGAGTGACTCGTGAATTCAAGGAACAAATGGTAAATGAACTGCAGTAGGCACGATACTTTTCAAGTATTTGGGTGTACGACTAGCTACCAAGAAGGTAAATGTAAATGAGTGTATGCCGCTTGTTGAGAAAATAGCTACTCGAGTGAGATGTTGGACCTCAAAATTGTTATCCTATAGAGGCTGAGTTCAATTGATAAAAAGTGTGCTATTTGAAATGTAAACATATTTGGCCTAGATATTCCTCCTCCTATAGAAGATTATTAACTTAGTGACCGGGATTTGCAGAAAATTCATATGGAAAGGGAGGGGAGAATACATTAGGAGAGATCTTGTTGAATGGGAAACATTATGTCTACCCAAGTCCACAGAGGAGGCTCAATAAATTGAAATTTTCACAGTGGAACAAAGTTGCAATACTCAAATTATTATGGGCTATAGCAAAGAAGACATAAAATTTATGGGTTCAATAGGTCCATACGTTCTATATAAAAGGAAACTCTATAGGCAATGTTCCTACACCAAAGCAAGCAAGTTGGGTGGTTACGAATATACTGGATGCAAGTTCTTGGTTTTCTAAAGGAACACCCTGCCAAAGTGCCCTTGATAGTTTCGTTGATAAAGGTGGGTTTAGCATTAAGAAAGCCTATATGCCATTTCTCCCACAACTGCCTAAAGTCACCTAGAAGAAACTTACTATGGCAAAGGGATTGATCCCAAAACATCAGTTCATTTTATGGCTTGCGCTACAAAAGAAACTAACAACAGTTGATAGATTAACAACATTGGGTATTCAACTTGATGTTGCTTGTGTCCTGTGCAACACTCAGGCTATTGAAACCCTATCGCACATAATGTTTGATTGCACCTTTGCCACTCAGATATGGTGTAGACTATTAAATTGGGTAGGGATAAGAAGACTTGAGCACTCGTGGGAAGAAGAGGTTACGTGGCTGTCAAAAGTTGTTAGCAAAAGATCACCTAAAACCACTATCCTAGGATTCCTGCATGCTTCCGTTGTCTACCATACTTGGATGGAGAGAAACAATCGCAGGTTCCAATAGATATGTAGAGCACCAACTGTAGTTCTGAATGAGATTTCCATAGAACTACATATAGCTGGCCAAAAGTAGAGGAGATGAAAACACATACTAGTGACAATAAAAGAATACCTATGAAGGTGTAGTTAGTAATAGTTATAATCGTTTTGTATAGATGAAATAAGTTGTAGTGGTCTGAAATCTGGGACTGGTCCTTGAGTAAAAAAGGACCAGTTGTACATATTTGCGATTTGGTTGAATAAAATCTTACCTTTTAACAAAAAAAAGAATGGAACAATCATATACATGCATACATACATACATCTATATCTATATCTATACTACCTTAAAAGCATGAACTCCTGAACATGAATGTTGAATTACTAAAATACCTCCAATTAAAAATACTCCATTTATTTTATTTATTTAATTATGGTATATTAATAGTTGATACCTTTTCACATTAATGGATTGTGACATTTGCGATGAGTTGTGACTTTTCCAAGGGGTTGTGACTTTTCTGATAAGTTATAACTTTTCCAAATAATTGTGATATTTTCAAAGGGTTGTGACTTTACCAAAGATTGTGCCTTATCCAATGAGTTGTGACTTTTTCAAAGGGCTATTTTTTTCCCGATAAGCAGGGACTTTTTTGAAGGGTTGTGACTTATCTAATAAGGCACAATCAGAACAATTCATACTACTATTTGTTAGCTATAAATAGTGGGGGTTTCTCTCACTTTTAAACTACAATTTTTTTAGGTTTTCTACTCTTCTTCTTCTTAAAAAATCTCAATTGTTATTTGTTATAGTTGATTAAGTTCGAAACCCAACGAAATTCAAGGTACCACATAAGAAAGAGTTAGTGAACAAATTGTAGCAAATCATTCAGCCATTCACACTCATATTTTCCTTTGACGATATTCATCACATTCATACATCAACATTATTTATATCATTTTAGAACATTAATACTCTCTTAATTAACCTACACGTTTTATTTATTAAAAAAAAGACTAATTTCCTACGAATAGTCACAACAATTTCTCCCTTCGTGTTTCTTCGGTCATAAATCACAACCATTCACTCCTTATAAATTCTTGGGGATCTCCTTTCTGTGGAAATTTGAGATCATTTACAATTTTCATAAATGATTCATCCCCAATCCATTGATATGTTTCCCGAAGTTCTGAGCATTGAAATTTAGGTATTGACTTTCTATTAAAGAAGAAAAGAAGAGAACAAAGAAATATGCAATTATCAAGAGGTGAGAAGAATATGGGTTGAGGGATTAGTATATATAGACAATCCAAATTGGAAGAGAGAAAGTTTTATTGAATACAAATGAGGTTACAATTAATATAATCATTTATGTTGAATATGCTCTTTTGAAAATATGATAATTGTATTCCTCATATATGGACTTTTAAAAAAAATTGAAATCTGGTCAATTACTTAGTTATTGCTTTAACATGTAGATAATATGACAATTTATCATAATTTCTCTTTTTATGTGAACATAACTAATAGGTTAAGCTAAAATTTACTTGTTCTCCATTTTTGAGATTATTAATAATCAAAATTTTAAAGTTGAACTTTAACTATCTCATATTTGCTTACTTCACAAAATTCACTTTAGATACACTATACCTTTTAGACACTTAAGCTCGTATGATTTAAAGGTTAATACATACTATTTGAGTTGAATTTCACTTAAAGTCAAGTTATTAATTTAGGATATATATTTATGAAGTTCGTAACGACATAAAACATATAATTTCCAATAATTTTCTTTTGATGCATGACGAACACAAAACACTCTATAAAATAAGCTCGTGTTGCATTAAAGATAATATAGAAATATATCTCTCCAAAGGGATTAGTACAAACAATGTTCAAATAATTCTTGGCTTAACACAATTAAGGAGAATTAATTCATTTGATGGAGATGGTTACAAACCACAAGTGATTGACTCAAATTGTAAACAACAAGAACTAATTATGAAAAAAATTAGGAAACAACAATTTATTATCTATGAGAGGAGTTAGGTCAATATTAAACTTAGTACCATAATCGTGCTTTTGAACTTGAAGGGTCTATTCAGAGCTATAGCGGGTGATGATCTAAATCAAAACTTAATGAACTTATGGGCACTTTCTGGTCTCTTGATATAGCTAGAGTTAGTCAAACTACCACCCTTTTGATGTTGTAACACCTCACAATTCTACTCTTAGAGTCTGAAGCATTCACTATAAGTATATGATCTTTAGCTAGATGATGTCCGACTTGCTCATATGTTTTAAGGTCCTTTAACAATTGTAGCACGGGTATCAGAAGCGATTTTGGGGTATAAAAGACCTCTAACACCAAGCTAGGACATTTCTATCAACTAAATTTTTACAAGAGTCCTTATAAGGGTCAACTTTAATCGGCCACATCTCCTAGATTATGAAGATTAAGTGACCCAAAACCTATCAAATCTAAAGTCTAAGAGTGTTCTTTCCAACTCTGCCAATTTTATATCAAACTGATTTTGGTATAAAACTTTATGGCTGATTTACTAGAGACACTTTAACCTGGTAAAAGCTTCGCGATGGCTCTGTGACATAGTGTAAATGTGGACCTCACCGTACACTAGAATAAAGTTTTGAATTCTAGCACTTATAATTTATTTTCTTAAGAGTATTTTTGACCGAAAAACCTTTAGGGAGTTATCTAAATGGCCCTAAATATGTAGAAAATGATTTTTGCATAAATAAAACTCTCTCATTCATCCTAATCTCTGACACTAAAAAAAGCATGACTACGGTTCATTTTTCAAGATTATACTTCAAGATTCGCCACCAAGGTATGTAAGGCTTCAATGTGAGTATTCCTTTCTCTCTCATGCCTAAAGTATTTTGGTTCTCGAGAAACTCTTCAAAAAATTTAGATGGAAAGCTAGGGTTCAAATGAAATTATGATTTTTCTTCATGAACTCATATTTTCATTATTTCACATTGATTTTAAAAAAATGCACTAATTTAGCATGATTCCTATGGTCTCTTATGCATTTTTTATATTTAAGAATTAAATAAAGCATGATATGATTTACAACCTAAATAGAGGTTATTTTTTAAGGCATGAATATTGAGCTTAGCCGCACATGTGATATGAATCATAAGTGATATATATACATATAAGCAATAAATAAATACATAATATTTTAGGAGGACTATTTTGTGCAAAGAGGATGGAGGTTTTAAAAACCAAAGTCTCATAACTACGTGCCGATGTAGGATTATGTTTCACCTCTTTGAAAGTTGACCTTTAGCCCTTTGTGGAAGATTTTAGTGGATCCACATAAGATAAGATAAGGTTCTATACCCTGTAAAAGTATAGGACAACCCATCCACTTAGAATTATATGTTGGCCTTCATAAGCTCAAATGACATATGTCGGTTAGAAGATACTCCCAAATTCATGCATCTTTTATGATATTTCATTCACTACATCTGATGTATATTAGTTATGCTATTTTATGTTACGATAATTCAAGGCTATTGATTTAGACTCATCATTATGCATATGTTTTTGGAAGAAGGTCTTCAAACTAATATTTATGCATATTTTCCAATTATCTCTTTTCAGTTCATTTATTACTATAATAAATTTACAGTTTAGAAACATTATTCCATTGTTTCCTCCATATGTTTATTTATATGAGTATGTTGGTTCCCTTACATTCTCATTACATTACACATACTGACACATACCTTTCTCTGCGTTGCATCCATTTATGAAGTAGATTTTGGTACTTGTACTCTGACTTGTGGGTAGTAAGGTTGCAACATTTACAATTAACATTTGGTGAGCCCTCCTTAGTTGGGAACGAGATGAGCCCTCCTCATTTGGGAATGAGAAAAGCAGACTCAAACGGGATCATAGACTAAGGTTCAAACACCTGAAGTATGGAGCAAGAGAAAGGTGAGCTGAAGCATGATTGGCAATTTTCCAAATGATCTCGGTAAGCCTGACTAACGTCGTCGTGCGAGTAGTACATTAAATTTTGGGCTGAATTGGGAAACTTTAATATCACGGCTCGAGCCTAGACTCTGGACATGTCCGACACTCGAGAACCATTGCTGGTCCCAAAGAAAACCCTTGGCCTAGTTGACTACGTAGTGGAAGACTTACTCAAGTTATAACAGGCTTAAAACATAAATCTATCTCAAAGTAAAACTCAATAAGAATGTCTTAAATTACTCATTGAAATAATAATAATAATAATTTGTGAAACATATTTAAAGAAAAGAATGTACAAAGAGACTCCTCCAATCTATTTATCTATGAAGCTTGTAATGTTTAAGATAGGTATCGGGACAAGTCCCACAACTCCTCCAAACAACTGGACTGAAAGGAAATTTGAAGTCCTCCAGAATACAAGGATTCTCACCAAAACTTTCTGGAGTGTAGAGTGATCTCAACAGAGTGCCAATTGATGATCCTAAACACATGTATCTACATCATAAAAATATGGAGTTTGAATGACATCAGTACATTTGAATGTAAGAGTATGTAATATACATGAGCAAAAATAACTGAATGAGAGGACTGCAATAGGTAACAATATACTCAATTCGAATGTAAAGAAACAAAAGAGTTAAATCATTTAAAGTTTACAAAATACTTTCTCATTTCTAAACTCAACATAATAAGTGATATAAAAAAATACATTGTAATCCTATTGGGACATTCTCTAAGCGACAACCATCACTATGAGCTACGTGATGATACAATATCTTGTCCATGCTACTTGAACTGTCCTATATCGTGCCAGGATATAAAGTTTCTCAACTAAGTGGATCCACTATGCAATAAGGATTCATCTAAGAATTATGATCATGTGCCCATATTAGAAAGACATGGTTTATGGGGATGGTGAGTTTTTGGAACTCCCATATCAGTGCTCAATACTACTTTCAATAATATATACTATTGCTCAAACGTATAAAACATACTCTTTCTCTAGTTTGAGATAATCTCTAAAAATATCCTCTTAAAAGAGGTATCTACTCTGAAAAATTTCATAAACTTATTGCTCATTTAGAAAACATGGTTTCTCTTTGCTCAATGTAAAAATACATTCTTGGTTGATATAATTACTCAAAAGGGGCCTGTTTAAAGGGTAACTGCTCTATACTCAATCTTTCTGAAAATTCTTTTTACTTTTCTCAAAATAATATTCTCTTTCTTCATGTGAAAATCAAACATTTCAGAAATACTTAGTTCTCTTATACTCTTGCTTAAATCTTGGTTAAGATCTTTCTCAAACACCTCTTTACTTTCTCAAGACTCAGTTTAAACAATTATGTTTTGTTTTAAAGATTGTCAATAAGAATTCAATGAATACTCAGAAAATTTGGTTCATGCTAAATAAATAGACATGAACAATCAACTCAAGAATCTCAATGCAAGATATAGAAACTCAATAATAAGAAATGGAATTCAATAATCAGTAACTGAAGAACTCAGAACTCAATATCAACTTATCTCAAGAATACTCAAATCTAAGGTTAGAACCTTAGATTATTCTTTTACAGATTTCAAAAGTAGATGTAGGGCATGAGGAAGAACTTGTCCAATAATATGATAGCCTTACATACTTGGAAGAACAAAGTTCTTGAAGAGGTTTGAAGACAAACTTGATTGAAAGACTTGAAACCCTACCTTTTGTCTTTCTTGCGACTTTCTTGGAGATGAAGGGTGGAGAAGAATCTTGGATTTAAAACCTTAGGATTCTTAAAGAGAATCTTGAACTTGGGGCCTTTAGATCTTGAGAGATTAAAGAAATCCCTTTCTTGGAGTTCTTGATTTTGGGAAGAATGTGAATTGGGGATTCTGAGAGTTGTTATACGTATAATGATGTTATATGGTTGTAATATGGACTTAGGGGAGTTTACCTAGGGTAAAAGATCAGTAATACCCTTCTAGAAACTTAGAAAAAAAACCCATAAAAATCAAGGAAAACAAATTTTTAATTAATCCCGTCGGCCAAATTAGCGATCCGGAGGTCTCCTCGCAAAAAATACTCATCGGATTGCCTATTGGGACGTTAGATCGCCCAAATTGACAAAAGCTTATGGTTTTTGGGACTATTTGACTAGCTTATTCGGCCATTCGCCAACTCTTTCGATGGATCACCGATTGAGCAGGTGAGTTCGCCCAATTTCCCAGCCTAGGTATAATCTAGTAAAACAATTATAACTTTTTACTCCAAACACGGAATAAGACAAACTTGGGTGCATTGGAAAGAAGACTCATAGACCTTTAATTTTGCAGGTGGTAAGACACCTAATTAATTATATTCTAAGATATATCAGTTTTTGAATTTGACCTTTATATGAACTCACGAGAACTTAGCCAATAGGAATGCTATGAACTTGGCTTGGTTTTTGAGGTCCCTTATGACCGTTGATCACTTTAGATACTCTTGATACACTTGGTAAGGATTGTATAACAAATGATAAAGTAGAAAATAACCTGGTTCAATCTCATATACTTATGATGAACAATTGAAATTTTAAGAGTAGAGTTGTGAGGTGCTACAAAAATGATTCAGGTCTTAGCTTAGAAAATTTTGGGGTGTTACAATATCTCCATATCTTGGGATCATTCGTCCTCAAATAATGGATGTAATGAGCATGGAAAGGGAAAACATTTACTCTTAGTGTCTTTCTCACTTTTGAACTTTCCTACTAACATATGCAAAACTATTTCATACTAAGAGTTTGGAAATTTTTATATCACATAAGTAACAAACGATATGAGTTTTGAATATAGTCACACTCTATCTCAAGTTTTTTGACATGAAACAAGGGTATATGGGCACGAAGTAAGAATATTACTACTATGCCTTAAGTAATACAATTGCTAGCTTTCAAGCCTAGAAACACCTCTAAATCATGCTCTCATTTATGAATATCGCACCTCATTAGTTGCAGCTCATCTTCTACAAGAGCTTATGAGTACTCTTACCAAGGTCTAAGTTAAATTGGCTGCTCTTACTATGTTCAAGCCTAACTCTAAATGACAAGGTGATAAAAATGAGATTCTTATACTAATATAAACCACATGATTCAGGTTTTAAACATCTATAGAGAATCTCATCCCAAGAATACTACTCTTTACCACCAGATTCAACAAACCTCAATCCCTAATCAAGAACCACCTAATGCACTATGCATTCATCCACTTGTTATCAACACCTCATTCAAATCTAGAACTATAACTCATCCATGGACTCCTACTAACTAATATTTCTAAGAATTTCTCATTCTCCCGTCATCTCTACAATTTAAAATTTTAGGCATTACTACCATGAATTGTCTAACTACTCTCATCTAACTATTACTCATAGTAAAACTTCATCTCATTCTTCCTCCACCTTTATAACTTTAGATGGAATAAGCCTACCATCACTACCAATATAAGAAACATTAACCTTCTTCCTATATCACTACTTAACTACTATCATCAATATCACTGTCTAACTATAAACGATCACCAAAATAGCTTTAGGGTGAAAGATCATAAAGACGATTCATTCGATAATTCTAATATAAGAATATGGATGACATAACATTATGTTGCTAGATAATGAGACTAAATAATGAATTCATGAGATTGAGCATACTATGAGACATGTGTGCTTATATGAATAGGTTCATATCAAGAGGCTGATATGCATAACTTAATGGAGTAAGACTGAGATCAATGAGCTAAAGACATTGCCCCTCATTTTGGGAACTGAGCATAAATGTGAATCTGTCTGAAGTGTATGGGCATACGTCATGAACACAATTCTTATATTGGGGACATCAATAAGATTTAGTAACAACTAAATTTTGAGGAATACACTAGAGTGTGAATGGATTGATATAACACCATAACTCTATATGGACACATCATTATATGATTCTCCACACTTGACTTCGTTTCTCATCTTATCATCTCCCCCTTAGGTTGAAGCTAACACATTAAAGTTATGGATTTATTCCATCATCTCCATACTAGTCTAGATTCATCTACTCTAAATAATCGGGAAAAGCTAATATCTTGTCTACAGATTCTCCATATGCAGGTACTAAGATTACTTGAAAGACCTCTTTCTTAGATGATTCTCTTAACCTATTTTCAATGGCTTATAAAGTCACTCGGTCTTACTCTTAATAGAGGTACTTCTCCTTCTTAGTATGTTAAATCCACCTTTCTATGTTCACATATACCCAACTAGAGGTAACTCGAACTATATTTAAAAGGCTCATCATTGTCTATATATGATCCCTTCAACCAACCTCTAAAGGGCAATAAATAATGCTCACATCAGCCTACTCCACACCGACAACTTAAAAAAACTATCTAAGCACTCACAAAAGAACAAACCATAAACTTAATTGGAACCTCACCTAACTACATACGATCTTAGGTACACCTCTTAATGCTCTTTTTAATGTAATAATTTAGCCACACTTCATTTCTCTCAGCTAAGGGTCATAATACCACACTTTTTTTTATTTAATTCCACATCTACTTTATGTCAAACCTACCAGACCAAATCTCAAAACTAACATCATCACCCACTAATACCTCATGACAAGTAGTCAATCAGTTCTATAACTCTATAAATATTAAGGGGCTATCCTTTTAAAATAATAAACCTAGATTACATCTACCACCTCATGGATACTTTGTTCTTTTATTAAATACCTATACTTGGCCTTCACTAATGTAGTGTTACATTTGCATAAACTCTCTTCTGGTTAAATTATACTCTAATTTATCTTGACTGGAAACTATTCCTCTACCTTCTATCATGAAATCCACATAAAATTATTACTCCATAGCCTACAGATAAGGGAAAACTTCTCATTAATGGCTTACTGTGTACATGACTACAACTATACACTTTACTCAATATATGTCCCCATTATTTTAGGTTACTACACTTCCAAATGCATACTTGTAACTCTGAGCACTTTTAGTACTACTGCTCAAAACATTTCATCTCATACTATCTTACGGGTGATAATACTATCCAATCTCTCAAAACACACTCCCCTCATAATGGGCATCACCTGAAACAAGGTTTTATGATGAGAATCTGAGAGCACATCTTACTTTTAGCTAGAATGCATGAGTCATCTGAAGAAAGATGCATTCTTTTGAATCAATACACTTAATGCACACTTCTTGGCTTCTCTCAAGTCCTGTGCAATCTCTTTACTTTCTGAACACTTTTGGTGAGAGTAACTTATCACTAAGAATTTGGGCTTTGCTTTTCAACCTTTAGTGTCAGGTGTAGTCAACTAAATTTGTGTAACACAGGAGTTTGAATAAGTTTCTCATGACAGAGTTCTATTGCAAGATTTAGAGTATGAAAGAAGGTAAACTTTTCTTAACTGTCTATAGTCCCTGATTTATAGAATTGGGCCCCTCATAACCATAAATAAGATCCTACTGCCACAACTTCATTGATGATACGCTCAAATTACATCTCCCGAAAGAAGTATAAGCGATCGTTATCAAGTAAAGTACCCAACTTGAAGGTTGGAGTCGATCCAATGCGGAATGTGGTTCAGACTTAAACTTAACTAACGATTATTTCCATTTAGTCAAACTAATTCCGTAAACAAGTAATTAAAGAGGGGGGGGGGGTTGTGTAAACAAGTAATAAACTGTTGATTGTTAAGTAACAAGTAAGCAAGAATCAAACTTTGTTGTTATCAATAGGAGAGAGAAACTAGGGCGTATATGTTCCTCACGAGCTCTTAACGCAGTAATCCTAATAATAGTAATCATTTCCTAGTGTTTTACATGCAAAGTTGATAAGATAGGTATCCCTAAGTGATTTGTCCTCCAAGTAGGGAAGTTCACTACGCACCTTTGTCCGGCCACGAGTGTATACTTTACTAACTCTTACCTCTACCTCAGATTAGACATCACATCAATGTATGACTTAGTTTTCACCCTCGCACCAATTGACATTAAACTATTAGATAGCATCCACTAAATCTCTGTTATTCATTCTTTTCTCATTAAATACCTCTTTGGTCCGGCAAGTAGAAACAAGGCAAGTTCTAACGTTGCACACCGTTAAAAAGACTTCTAAGCAAAAGAATTAACAATACATGCATAAACACTATTTAAGAATTACTTAATTATTAATCATACTTTGTTAATTTGTTCATGGTTCCCACAACCCTAGTTGTGGATTTAGCTACTCATGCTTGAAAGAACACAATTCATGTTTTGATAAAGAGAATTCATCAACTTACGATTAGAGTAGAAGAAACCCAAAATCTCCAATTGAATTTCAATGTCAAAATCTTGTTAAACGAAATTTGGAAATAAAATTGCTAAAGTTGCTAGTTAATTCCACAAAATACCAAGAACTAAAAGTGAACAATATTGTCTAACCCCAAAAATGAGGTTTACGTCCCTTTTTTTATATAAAAACATGTCCTAAACATAAAGAAAACAAAATAAGGAAATAAACTTCTGAAATGCGGCATTGATCGACGACTCAACCTATGGACCGTGGGTCGGCCTACGGTCCATAGGTCCCCTCCGTTGGTCAACACTTAGAATTTTTTCAGCAGAGGTTGGAACCTTCAACTCCAGTTTATCATCGACGGACGTGCAAGAAGACCGTAGGTTGATCTACAGTCTGTGGGTCCTCTTCTGTTGCTCCACACTTAGGATTTTTATTAGGTACTGTAACTTCAACTCCCAGTTCATCAACGACAGATGTGTAGGACGACCCGTGGGTTGACCTACGATCCGTCAGTTGCATCTCTGGTTCCACACTTGGTCAGACTTCCCTGATGCTCCATCTATGCCTACCCATCAACGAACCATTTAAGGACCTACGGTCTGTGGATCGTGTCCGTGGGTGGCTCCTTCTACATAATTTGAGCTATCATCTCACTCAACCGTGTCCAAGCCTATTTCCTGGAAACATAACACAAAATAATATTTCTACTACAAAATGGCCCTAGACACATACAATTCTTAAGTGAAATGTATAAAAAATACCGTAAACTCACGGTATATCAACACCCTCAACTTAAACATGTTGTTTGTCCTCAAGCGACACACTACGATTCTAAACGACACTTGTGTAGAAGCAATCATTCAAACTCAAGCAATCACATGACTATCTATTCCCTCAAATCCCTCAGTAAGTGCAAACCTTTTTATCTAGACTCAACAAGCTAATTCATGCGGATCAAGATATGACAAAGATCAACCAACACACACTACAACATACACTTTTGACAATCACCAAGGTACCAACTTTCCGACAATGTAACTAGTGCCCTTACTTCAAACGAAATCCTTTTTTCACACAATAGATATGAATTTATTGTTTTAGGATTCATTCACCACTCACGCTCAGAAGTAACTTTCAAGTACAGTTAGTGCTCAATACCATAGGCTTGCCCTTATTTTCAGTACATAGACTCTCCAAACTAGTCACTTGGATCACTATAGGACTTTCTTGGCTTGTAACTAAGGCTCAGGGTCAGGTAGGATACATTTGGGTACTTTTTAGTAACTTTCTTCCCTCATTGACATTACATTGGCTTTTACCTCTTTTCTCAATCAATCCTTGACATCTTTTTATTTTATTTTCTTTCCCTTGACTCTTTTCAACATAGATGTGACCTTTGACTTTTTAGCTCATATTTTTCTACTTTTCTTTTTTTTCTTCCTTAACCTCACACCATTCATTGTGGTATTCGACCCCAACTCTTAGTTGGGTATTTTAATTGATGACAAAGGCCTACTCTTTTGATTAGTTTTGAGGATTAGTTTGAGGGTTTTGAAAAAATGGCGCCGATGTTGTGGAATGGTAGCTAGGAATTCAATTTGAGAAGTAATTTTCATACGAATTTGTTTCGTAGGTGAAAAAACTTACGCTTGGACCTCTTGTTGTGTTCTTTTGGTAGGTGAAATAATGAATACATATAGTGGTGATGACTCTAGTCAGCATGGACAAGAAAATGAAATTAGATAGGAAGAAGCGGTGATTTCTCATATCACGAATAAACTTGGTTACCACCGGTAAATAAGGATGTCACATTTGTTGTAACCAAGTCCATGTTGCAGCTTATTAAATTGGGAAGATTATTTTGCTGTTTTGAACATGTAGGCCCTAATGATCACCTGCACAAGTTTTTTGAATGTGTGCAACCCCTTTTTGGTTGATGGTATTTCACAGGAGTCAATGCGGTTTAGGTTGTCCTCTTTCTTTAATGGGGGAAAATACTAGGTTGTTGATTGAGTTGATGAGAAAGGGTATTACCTCATGGGAAGAATTGATTTAAGTTTTCCTTGAAATGTTCTTTCCTATGTCTAAAGTAATGAAATAAAGGATAGATATTAAGAATAATGAAATATTGAATGGAGAACCCATATATAAAGCGTGGTTACGTTTTAAAGGGTGTTGTTATTATGTAAAAACATGGTTTTCCTGATGAGCTATTGTTACTATACTTTTACCAAAGTATTGATGTTGTAAATAATGGATTGGTTGATCATCTTGTTCGAGGCGGCATAATTAAGCAACCATTCATAGAAACATCAAGGTTACTTGATGAGATGACGAAAATTAACCAAGCTTGGTACACGAGTGAAGATTATGTGTCACTTCCACATTTGGGAATATTTAAGGAACAAGAAGACAAAAAATAAGAGCTTGACAAAAGCATTGCTAAATTGACTGCTCAACATGAAATATTATCCGAGCGTGTTATTGGAGGTAGGGAAAATTTAGTGAATGCGATGTCAAGGAGAATGTATGTTGATGGGGCTCAATGAGAGGTGGAAAATTTAAGGGTTTGCGGCGAAGCTATCTGAGAATTGTCGGAAATCAAAGTTAGACCAAAACTATTGACGAAAGTTTGTATGAAGGGGAATGTGAAGATGCTAAATGTGTACTGCCTTTCAATATACATAATACGATGAATACTCCAACCGATGACTTGTTGACTAAAATTCTCGACAAAATGGAGGGCTCCGATATGATTTTGCAAGAAATGAAGAGTGACGTTTTAGCTTTGTCCACCACCGTAATCTCACATTCATCCTCCATTAAGTTTCTTGAAGTAAAGATGGGGCAGCTGACTTATTTTGTGTATGCTAATCCCTATGATAATTCAATGACTCATGTAAATGAAAATAAGAAGTCTGCTATCCAAGTTTCGGCAATAGTTACTGGAAGTGGAAAATATTTGCAATAAATAACAAGGCTCGATAATGTAGATTCTCAAGGGGGTGATTTCCAATGATGATTCACCTAAGGGAATGGGTAAGACACAAACAAAAGAGGATAAAGGTAAGCCGAAGTAAGATGTGAAGAAAGGTGGTGTTGAGGCTTCATTCACATTGCCTCAAATCAATATAAAGACTCATTTTCCTCAAATATTAAGGAAGAAAAATGACAATGCAAAATACAAAAAGTTCGTGGAGATAGTAAAAGATTTGAAAGTAAATGTTCCATTAGTGGATGCCTTGACCGAAACACCTGGTTATGCTAAAAATATGAAAGATTTGGTGACAAAAAAAAGGGTGATAGATTGTGAAACAATTGAAATATCGCAAACATGTGATGCGGTGATGACAAAGAATACAATCCTCAAAAATGATGATCTAGGAGCTTTCACTATTTCATGCACTATTGGTGCGTGCACTTTTGAAAGAGCCTTGTGCAATCTTTGTGCAAGTATAAATTTGATGTTGCTGATAATATTTAATAAGATTGGGATTGATGAATTAAAATCGACAAACATGAGGCTCTTTATGATTGATCATTGGCGTGGTCGATGTTTTGGTGAAGGTTGACAAATTTGAGTTCCCACTGATTTTGAGGTGCTTTATTGCGAGATTGATATTGATATGCCGGTTATATGTGGTAGACCATTCTTAGTCACATCAAAGCTTTGGTTGATGTGGAATGTAACATCCCAGAAACTAGTCGGCTAAACTAGAACTTTTCGTGAGCATTTTAGAGTTTGATGTGATGGTTAGAATCGTAAATATGACTTCCTATACTTAGAATGAAGAGTTTAGGGTTAGGGTGTCAGGGTACGACACCCTAAGGACCAACCAAGGGTCCTTGAGGGGGACCCAAAATAACCCATAGAAAATGCCCAAAATGGGCCACCTACGGATGGGACTCATGCCTAGTAGGTGGACCCACGCCCCGTGGGAAGGGGTCGTAGGTCAAGACCCCAAAACAACCAAGCCACAGGCCACCACCCATGGAGGGCCATCCCGCCCCGTAGACCCACTCACGGTCCGTGGGAGTGGTATCGTGCGTGAGGCATCCTAGGCCTTGAAGTGGTTAAGTGAAGGGGGTTAGGGAAGGTTATAGAATTAATTAAAGATTAAGTGGGGTCATTTTATATTTTATTAGACCTACTATATAAAGACTTTAGACCCTTAATTAAGTGATTCCAAATCATCATTTCAACTCACCAAAATAAACCCAATTCCCTCTATGAAATCCTCTCTCTAGAAAGTAAAGAAGAAGAAAAAGGGTTCAAGTTGGGTCAAGTCTCGAATTTTCAAATCTTTGTAAATATTTATGATCAAGGTATGATGTCTTATTCATTCATGGACTCCTTTCATCCATGAAGCTTCCATATTTCCCCCAATTGTGAAGATGAACCCCTAATTCTAGTTAGGGTTCCTTCTTATATTGTGGATATTGTTATATGTTCATCCAAAATGAGTTGATAATGGTCTTTTATGATTGATTATGATGTAATTACATGATTTTAATACGATTATACATGTATTCTTGATTACCCTAAGATTCTAGAAGCAAATTGATATAGTTGGTTTTATGCCATGAAAGAGGAAGTTGAGGGCTTAGGTGTGACCTTCTAAGATTGATGAGTTTATTTATGAATTGCTTGAGACTAGATCACGCAAATATGATATTACATGTTTTCTATGCCTAACCCTAGTCTAATCAATGAAATTAGAGTAATGTGGGTTTGTGCCCTAAAGAGGGAAATTGAGGATTTAGAGATGATCTGCTAGGGTTGATGACATGTGTAATAATTTTTTAAGAATGAAATTACATAGACATGAATTGAATTTTATTAAGGTATGTATGATGGATCATGACTAGTAATAATTGAGATTGAGCCATTATGGTGAATTATGACTAGAATTGCTTAAGAATGAAGCATGTGATTAGAATGCCTTGTAATCTAGGTATGTATGATGATTGTAAGAAGTAAATCTTTGAGAGTAAGTCTTGTAATCATGAATTTTGATTATTAGGGCTTTGAGAGTGAGGTTAATATGTTGGATTAAGTTTGTAATGTCTTTGAGAGGGAAATCTACATGATAATAGTAGACTATTAAGTAAAGTTGTTGTGGAAGGACCTTACCCACTTAATCTACCTCATGAATATTTTAATGTATGAAGTGATAGAATCACATGAGTTTAGATGATTTCCATGTTTAGTGACTGAATCTTAAGTGTGATGATGGAAAGTAAGTCTTGAACCTCAAGGAGGTGAGGTATGAGATTAAGTTTGTAGTAATTGAACTGCTTGAATTATGATTATATCCATTCCTAAGGTAGTCATTCTAGATATGTTGATTTCGTATGAGCTTTGACCCTTGAAAGGGCAATATATGATATTATGCATGTTTTATGAAGGTTATGTATATGCTTTAAGATACCTTAAAAAGTGAAGTGATTATGACTATGACGTAATTGTGGTGTTGTTGAAAGGCTATTCTCACATACACACTTATGCATGACTATGAATAAAGTGTCCATAATTATGATGTTGTTGTGATTCATTTTAAGGCTATTCTCAAGAACGCATAATGAACACGTTGTGAAAGGTTTTCTCACAATATGATGACTCTAAGGTTGAAAGGCTTTCTCACCTAATTGAATCTAACATGAACATGAATACATTGATGGTGAAAGGTTATTCTCACGCATGATCTAAAGAGCTATTTTAATGAAACAAGTTATGACTAAACAAGTACTCCGTGGGAATTATGCTTAGCATCGAGTAAATATTGTATATGAGATGGAAGCTTTTACCTCAGTGAGTCCAACTTTTCAAATGGGTTCCTTCTACCTGAGTGAGTCTCGGTTCCCAAAACATTTACCTCACTAGATGGAAACCTTCTACCTTAGTGAGTACGGTAAATTGGCCGTGCAATTAGTTTTTGGCTGTGCAATTACTTGGAGGTTACTTATGAAGTGTTTCTCTTATGATTTAAAGGACTAAGTATTGACTATGTATATGGATTATGCCTTATGATTAATAATGTTTACATTGTGTCTATGTTGGAGATTATGCTCATGATTATGTTGTTATCTCTTATGCTTATAGCCTATGTCTTATGATGATGTCTCTTATGTTTATGACTTATGTTATTGTCTCTTATGATTATGGTATATGTCTTGTGGTGACTCATGCCTCTTATATGCTTATGTTGATGGTTTATGCTAGGCATCATATTTAATACATTTTTTACCAATGCATACTTTTTCCTACATTCTTATCAAATGTAATATTTGGTGAGTCCTCATAGCATCGAGGATGTGATCACCTTTCCTTTCTGTCTTTTATTTATGTTTTAGACTATTCTATGGGCTGCGTCCCAAAGAGTATTCATATGGTTGTAGATGGTTTGAGACAGTTTTGTAAACTTCCGCTTGTTTTTATAAAAGACTTCGATTGTTTGGAAAAAGTTTTAAAATTTCTGCATCATTTCGATTAACTCATGTTATGATATGCTAAGGGGCTTAAATGTGATCCTTCAGGGTTAGGTACGCCTTGTTACATCTAGGGAGTACCTCTGGGTCATGAAAAACTTGGTAATCAGAGCACAATGTTTAGAATGATTCTAGGATTATCTCAAAACTACGTCTAGTAGAGTCTTGTTCATAAGTTTCAAGAGTGCCACATTTATGAATAGGAAGCTATTGGATGATTAGGAAATGTTATTTCTTAATTCTCTAAGTCATGCAATAGGGTTTAACTCTATAAGATCTTTCTCTTTATCCAATGGTCTGCGGGATATGACTACTAGAAGGGTTCATGCTATAAGAGTGAGGGAGGAAAATGTTGGTTGTGATTCTAATTATGGCTATGTGATTAGATAGGACTTGATATGCAAGATTTAGATGTCATCCTTGGAATGAAATGGTAGGATTACTGTTATGCTCTTATGTGATTGTAGAACCCATATAGTCAAATTGTTAGTTCCCAAATGAGCCTATCCGAGAGTGGAAGGGGGGGGGGATATATGCCATAAATCTGGATATTTTTTTCCTGAAAGTTGACTTTGAGGGTTACTTGTACAACCTAGATAAGGTGAGGGATTTATGTTTAGGTGATGACATGGGTTGAAATGGTCTAGAATTGTCTTGATCTGACCTTAGTAGAATTGAAATAGACATGAGGGTAGATGTTTTGGCGTCAAAGAGGTTGCTTTAATTGTAGAGAAGCGGTCACAAAATGAGGGATTGCCCAAAGGGAAAGGCTAAGAGATGACAGGGTAAGCAAGTTTCTCCTAATGGTTTCGATATGTGTTTTATGCTTTATTAGATTCCGGTATTGCTTTTCTTTTGTGACTTGATGAGTTAGACTTTGCAGTTGTCCTTAGTATGAATGGGCTTCATTGTTGTTTTATAATATTGATGGTAGAACCCTACTTGACCATTTTGAGTTTTGGGTAGGTTGAAAGGTTAGATGAATAAGGTATTTGAGTAATGGCTAGATGAGTTGAGTGAGTAGACTCTTACTAAAGGTAGTAGTATAGTTCACCAAGGCTTAGAGTCATCTTGAGATGAATGTGAAAGTTCAGTGATAACTCAATTCGACCTCAGTTGAATAGGAATAAATGGTGCTTAGAAAGTCCATTTAGACTTGCTCCTAATTGGGAGATAATGTTCTTAGATAGCAAGGTCGTGGAGTGTTCTTGATGGTTATGACTTGGTTGGCTTGAAATTATCACCTTGAGAGATGTATTGAGTTTGGGAAGTTTAGTCCCGGTTTTGTAGGCTCATATGATATTTTGAGTGGAGTTTATAAGGTTACTCATGAACTAGAGTTTCTTAATGAGTGGCACTAGTGTGTCTGGTTCTCCATGACTCTTAGATATAGAAGGGTGTTGGGGATCCGACATTCATAAATCTCTTAAGAAGAGTTGGACAATTAATGAGAATTCCTCTAATTTAGAAATACTTGTAGGGATCTTAGACAGGCAAGTTAAGAAATAGAAGAGCAAGGAAATTGCTTTCAAGAAAGTGTTCAGGAGAGACCTTTAATTTAGTGAGGGCTTTAAGTGAGGGTGCTACTTGGAAGGCCAAGGGCCATTGAGATGTCCCATTATCCTTATCATTTCCTTGTATTCCTCCTTTAGAATTATAATGATGAGTTCCTCATGAGTGTTTTTATGTGAAGTTATGTATGGTTTGTATGTTTCCATGATTTCCTTATGTGGTGCATGCTCATGAAAACTTGTGCTTTGAAAGAAAATGAGTTTAATGAAAGTGGTTTTCCAGATGTTATAGTGCATTGTGTATAAGTTGCCTATTTGACTTCATGATATGAAAATTTGAGCATGCCTTAGTTGGAGTTGAGAGATTCCTTCTTGAATAAATGTTTTTTATAAGTAAAATGCATATGACCATGAGTGTATGTTGATCATGTTATGACTAGGAGATGGTAGTTCCAACTTGAACATGACTAGTTATGAGAGATCTTGCATTATGGGTTGTTAGATGTTGCTCCTACTTCTTTCATTGAGTATGTGTAGCTTGAAGATGAAGTTCCTCCTTTTGTTTATATTCACTCAAACAAGTTGCATGCATGATAGGTTGCTAGTCTAGAGTCAGGACCTTATCAAGTGCCTAAAGTGTCATTCGATGACGAATGTGCCCAAGGGGGAGATATTGTAACACCCCGGAAACTAGTAGGCTAAACTAGAGGTTTTTGTGAGGGTTCTAGAGTTTGTCGTTAAGGTTAGAATCGTAAATATGACTTCCCATACTTATAATCAAGGGTTTAGGGTTAGGGCTTCAAGGTGCGACCCCTCAAGGACCAACCAAGGATCCTTAAGGGGGGGGGACCCAAAACAACCCCTAGAAACTACCCAAAACAAGCCACCTACGGATGGGACTCACGCCCAGTAGGTGGACTCATGCCCCGTGGGAAGGGGTCGTGGGTAAAGACCCAAAAAAAATCAAGCCACAGGCCACCACCCATGGAGGGGTAGCACACCCCTTGGACTCTCCCACGGTCCGTGGGCGTGGGTGAGGCAGCCTTGGCCCTTAAGTGATTAAGTGAAGGGGGTTAGGGAAGGTTCTAGAATTAATTATGGATTAAGGGTGGTCGTTTTATATTAGATTACACCTAATATATAAAGACTTTCGACTCTTAATTAAGTGATTCCAAATCATTATTTCAAATCACCAAAATAAACCCAATTCCCTCAAAGAAATCCTCTCTCTAGAAAGTGAAGAAGAAGAAGGGTTCAAGATAGGTCAAGTCTCCAATCTTCCAATCTTTGTAGGGATTTATGATCAAGGTATGATGGCTTATTCATTCATGGAATCCTTTCATCTATGAAGCTCCTATGTTTCCCCGAATTGTGAAGATGAACCCCCAATTCTAGTTAGGGTTCCTTTGTATATTGTGGATATTGTTATATATTAATCCAATTGAGTGGGTAATGGTTGTTTATGATTGATTATGATGTAATTACATGATTTTAGTATGATTATACATGTATTCTTGATTAATCTAAGATTCTAGGGTTAAGTTGATATAGTTGGTTTTATGCCATGAAAGAGAAAGTTGAGCGCTTAGGAGTGACCTTCTAAGAAATTGATGAATTTATTTATGAATTTCTTGAGACTAGACCACCTAAATATGATATTATATTTTTTCTATTCCTAACCCTAGTCTAATTGATAAAATTGAAGTAATGTGGATTTGTCCAGTAAATGGGAAATTGGGGATTTAGAGATGATCTTCTAGCTTTGATGACATGTGTAGTAATTGTTTAAGAATGAAAGTACATATACATGAATTGAATTTCATTAATATATATATGATGGATCATGACTAGTAAAGATTGAGATTGATCCTTTATGGTAAATTATGACTAGAATTTCTTAAGTATGAAGCATGTGGTTAGAATGCCTTGTAATCTAGGTATGTATGATGATTTTAAGAAGTAAAGCTTTGAGAGTAAGTCTTGTAATCATGAATGTTGATTATTAGGGCTTTGAGAGTGAGGTTAATATGTTGGATTAAGTTTGTAATGGCTTTGAGAGGGAAGTCTATATGATAATGGTAGACTACTATGTAGAGTTGTTGTGGAAGGACCATACCCACCTAATCTACCTCATGAATGTTTGAATGTATGAAGTGATAGAATCATATGAGTTAGGATGATTTCCATGTCTAGTGCTTGAATCCTAAGTGTGATGATGGAAAGTAAGTCCTGAACCTCAAGGAGGTGAGGTATGAGATTATGTTTGTAGTAATTGAACTACTTTAATTATGATTATATCCATGTCTAAGGTAGTCATTCTAGATATGTTGATTTGATATGAGCTTTGACCCTTGAAAGGGAAATATATGATATTATGCATGTTTTATGAAGGTTATGTATATGCTTTAAGATCACTTTGAGAGTAAAGTGATTATGACAATGACATAATTATGGTGTTGTTGAAAGGTTATTCTCACATACACCTTTATGCATGACTATGAATGAGTTGTCCATGTTTATGATAATGTTGTTGTGATTCATTGAAAGGCTATTCTCATGAACACATATTGAACATGATGTGAAAGGTTTTCTGACAATATGATGATTCTAAGGTTGAGAGGCTTTCTAACCTAATTAAATCTAACATTAACGTGAAGACATGGACGGTGAAAGGTTATTCTCACGCATGATCTAATGAGATATTCTAATGAAACAAGTTTTGACTTAACAAATACTCCATGAGAATTATGCTTAGCACCGAGTGGATATTGTACATGAGATGGAAGCTTCTACCTCAGTGAGTCCGGCTTTCCAAATTGGTTCCCTCTACCTCAGTGAGTCCGGGTTGCAAAAACATGTATCTCATTAGATGGAAACCTTCTACCTCAGTGAGTCCGGGTTTCTAGTAGCAATCTCCTTATCCCATAACTATGTTTCCACATAGGTTATTTAGCTATTGGATCCACCTAAATCTAACATGCCATGGTCTTACCTTAGGCAAGTAAGATAACCCATTTAAGTGTGGGTAACACCGGATTCCATGATAAGCTCACATGATCTATCTCGGTTAAGTCTAATTCCCATTATCCCAAATAAAAACATGAATTATGAATTATGGTTACTCAAGTGACTTTACTTAGCATGGGTAGGATTTATGGGGTCTTGTTCATGCATTGCACAAGTATGCTTTGAGGGTAGTTATGATATGTTCATCTTATGTTATGATGATCTATGTAATGATTATGTTTGTGACTTATGCTTATGATGTATGTCTTCATGGATTGTTGTTATAGTTGCCTTCCATGATATGATTGGCTAAAGGTGATAATTCCCTTCTCTATGAGAACTAAGCGAAGGATGAGGTCAAGATGGTAAGTATGATTATGGTGGGCAAAGGGGATACTTAGCATGGATGGGATTATGGGATCTTATCCATGCATTGCACAAGTATACTTGGAGGTTACTTATGAAGTGGTTCTCTTATGATATGAAGGACTAAGTATTGACTATGTATATGGATTATGCCTTATGATGACTAATGTTACATTATGTGTATGTTGGAGATTATGCTCACGATTATGTTGTTATCTCTTATGCTAATAGCATATGTCTTATGATGATTTCTCTTATGTTTATGACTTATGTTATTGTTTCTTATGATTATGGTATACGTCTTGTCTTGACTAATGTTGTTTATATGCTTATATTGATTATTTATGCTAGCCATCATATTTTGTAGATTTTGAACTAACACATAGTTTTGCCTACATTCTTATCAAATGTAGGGTTTGGCGATATCGAATCCCATTCTCGTGTGTAGGTTCCTAGTAGGCCAAGGAGTTGAAGACTTGGTGAATCATCATAGCATCGAGGATGTGATCACCTTTCCTGTATATTTTAGACTATTGTATTGGCTGCATCCCAACGAGTATTCATATTATTATAGATGGTTTGATACAAAGTTTTGTAAAATTCTGCTTGTTTTTATAAAAGACTTCGATTGTATGGAAAAGTTTAAAAAGTTCTGCATTATTTCTATTACCTCATGTTAAGATATGCTAAGGGGCTTGTATAAGACCCTTCGGGGTTAAGTACGCCTTGTTTCATTTGGGGTACCTTGGGTCGTGAAATGGAAGGTGGCGAGTTGAAGTTTTGATATAATGATGAAATAGTAAGCTTTAATTTTCATAGATCGATGAAATATCCAAGTGATATGCACGTTGTATAACATTTGGATCAGATGATGAAGCTATGGAAAGTATTGGGATGTAGTATTGTCACGACCCAAAGTATACCTTAGGCGTAATATGACGTATAGGATTTCGAGAGGCCCCACATGTAACACCTCTGAAATCAGACTTGGAATTTTCAACAGAAAAAGGTGAACCACAGAGGGGTTCAAGGGCCGTGATCAGGACCACGGTCTGTCACTCTCATTATGGTTCACACCCACCTAAATGTGGTGGACCACGGAGCCTTTCATGGGCCGTAGACCACCACACGAGCCGCTGGAAGGCTCGGGGAAACCAGGAAAAACTAACCCAGCTCAAGCACAAAACCACGGAGCCCACCACCGGTCGTGGTCTTGATGACGGGCCATGGATGGGTCCGTCGTCTTGAGCCAGTAAACCCCAGCCCCAAGTGAAGAACCACGATGGCCTTCACAGTCCGTGGTCCTTCACATGGTCCGTGAAATGGGCCATAGTGGGTAAATACCAAGAAACTAGTAGACCCTTTCCAAGAAGCACGACCCACTCTATGGACCGTGGTCCTGATGAAGGTTCATCAGTGGCTCCATGGTCGGCCTCGTCAGCTTTTAAGTCAGGGTCGTTTCGGTCTTTTCCCTATGCATTGGACATTTAAACTAAAATATTTAACACCTAAACTACGTCATTTTACTAATTTTAAGCCCAATAACTTAGTTAGAACGTAACCAAAACATTTATTCACCATAATTAATCGAAATTAGAGCAAAAAAGAAGAGGAAAGTCAACCAGCCTCTTAAGAACAAGAAAAAGGTTTTCTTGAAGTTTCAACCCCGAAATAGAAGGATTTCTCCGTAGAATTTATCACCAGGTATGTGGGATTTCACTAGTAAGTTCCTTTCATCCACTAGGTCCCTAGAATTCAGTCAAATCCTTGATTCCCCATATATTGTTTGTACCTAAGGTTTCTAAAACATTGGATAATGGTTGTGATTTTACACTTATAGTATCCTAAATCGATATACTGTGTTTCTTGGAAAGTTTGCTTAGTTCCTTGCATGAAACTCATAACCCTAGTTGCATAAATTCTTAGTTCATGAATTATACTTACTATTTCAGATAAACAAATAATCATGCTCCAAATTTCAAATGTTACATTATGAATATATAAATGTTGCATTCTGTCCTAGTGGGGTTGCAAATACCTGCACAGTTTATAACATGGATAATGAGGTGTGTTAAGACAGTCTCTTATTCTATAATGATAAATGGTAGTCCCAGCAGGCCGTTCCAAGAAAAAAGAGGGGTGAGGCAAGGGGATCCACTATCCCCATATCTTTTTGTGCTAGCCATGGAGTATTTCACTAGACTACTGAAGTCACTGAGGGACAACAAGTTCAAGTTTCATCCAAGATGCCATAAACAACAGATCATACAATTGAGTTTTGCTGATGATCTTCTTTTGTTCAGTAGAGGAGATGTCCAATCAACTGTCCTCTTGTATGAATGCTTTCAACAGTTTTCACAAGCATCAGGTTTAATAGCAAATCAGGCCAAAAGCTGTGTGTATTTTGGTGGAGTGTTAGAACAAGAACAACAGTTGATATTGCAGCATACAGGCTTCACAAAAGGCAATTTACCTTTTAGGTACCTTGGAGTCCCCCTAAGCTCCAAAAAATTGTCAATAAGCCAATGCCAACCACTGCTAGACCGCATGCTGGGAAGAATCAACACATGGACTGTGAAATTTCTATCTTATGCAGGGAGGCTCCAGCTGGTGCAAAGTGTGCTAACTTCCATTCAAGCATTCTGGGCACAAATATTTTTACTCCCAAAGAAAGTGTTGCAGCAGGTAGAAGCTATTTGCAAGAGATTCCTATGGAATGGAGATACACAAACTAAAGGGAAAGCTCTTGTAGCATGGGATACAATTTGTTGTCCAAAAGTTGCTGGAGGCTTGAATATTACAGATGTGTATGTGTGGAATAAAGCAGCAATACTCAAGTATATGTGGGATTTGGCTAAGAAAAAAGATAAGTTATGGATTGTATGGGTCCATACTTATTACATCAAAGATAGGAGACCATGGGAAGTACAAGCTAATCAA
>JAJOOO010081514.1:0-13409 GCA_029582685.1 Solanum piurae
GGCAACCAAAATGCAATATCATGTCTTGTGATCATAGAAAGAATTGTCTTGTTGAGAGGTTGAAAACTAGAGAATTTATTGAGACAAGTAACATAAGATGCATTAGTTCAAACCAGTGAAAAGATGATAATATATTCTTGTTTAAATTGGCTCTTTGATTGGGTGAAGTACAAAAAATATACAAATATATATTTACCAATCAAATAACATGATTGTAAGTAAAATATCTTTAAGAAGTAATAAATTGATAACATGATAAAAAACGGTATATAACCTACCATAACACGTTAAATAATGTATAGAAAAATAAAAGAAACATAATTTGGTGGTAATAATGATGAGTACTTAGTTAAAGATATGGAGCTAGAGGGAGGCAAAGGGTTCATCTAAATCTCTTTTGGTATATAGAAGGTCAAGAACAGTAATATATATATATATAGAGAGAGAGATATAGATAGATGTTGAATCATCCTGATTTCTTCTTATATTTACTTCTTGATTCCCTTAACTGAAAATTCGATTCGATTGTTGGTGGTAATTCATGACTTAACAAAAAACATTTTCTTGTTGTTTAATTACAAAATCAAACTTAAAAAATAGTAGTATATGGATTTATAGGGAGAAACTTTTATCTATTTTTGTCAATTAATCTATTTGGGCTTTCTAAGCATCCCTATGAGTCAATTTGATATAAATAACACACTGACTGATTTACACAACAAAAAATTAAATTACTTTTGTAGCCTTTTATTTAGAAGTTAATCAATTTCTCAAAATTAGATCAAAATTAATATTCAACCTATTGGTCTAAAAAGTGGCCAACTTCTAAATATAAAACCACAAATAAGAAAAATTAACCAAAATAATTGTCCACTCAATTGATTAAATTAAAAATAGGCAACATATGTATAATATCTATATAATCAATGTCTAATAAATCTATCCTGCTATTTGCATAAAAATCCCCTAAATTAAAATAACGATATATTATGAATAACACGTCTAAATTGACCATACTTGAAATTATTCCTAACCCAACTTGTTCAAGTACTAAATTTAAATTCTAACTTGTCAAATCGCATACCTTGGTAGAAGAGAGAAATAATTAATAACTTGACTTAGTATTCTACCAAATTATGTTATTATCATTTCTTGATTCATTACTAGGCTGATTTTATTCCTATCCTTAATAATAGGAATTCAATTTCATCTTTTCTTTTTCTTCTCCCTCTTTCGTAATGTTTCCTTAATTCTATAAGTTGGATCTGAATGGAATAGAATGTACACAGATTTTACAAAAGAAATTATTTGTATTTGATGTTTGAACCAAATCGATAATACAAAAGTACTACTCTTGCTTCGTATATATAATGAAATTTTGAAATAAATTTGTGAAAAGAACGAGAAATAATACTCTTAATGATTTATCATCGCTAACCCATGTATTTATCATCTGCTAATATACGGTGAAGATGTCAAAAATGGATGAGGCAAATCTAAATAATACACATGAAAGAAGTTGTCATAGCCTAAGCCAATAACTCTCGCGGATTCATTTAATTGCATGGTTTATTCTTTAAATGGGTGATTTTTGTCCATAAAAATCGGACGTTTGTCTAGCGAGGCATACATTCCTTAAGGGTGTGGTGCACAACTTGTGTAATATTGTAATGTGAAAATATAAATTTATGTCCGACAAAAAAAAGTTATTTAGTAGGAGGGGTAAAAATTTAAGAGCAGCACGAAATAGGGAGAAAAGTGCAAATGACTTGATTCATTTGTCCCTTGGGCTACGTTATCATTGAGCCCAAGAACAAACTTACCATGTGAACTTGCCTTAAAAAACACTTCACTTCCTATTTCATTTTGACGTAGAATTTATCTAAGGTGTCATATGCACTTTTTCTTTAGAACCTATCAGTTCTTCTCTTTGTCCCACCCTCATCAGTCCATCATTTGTCATGAACATCACATAGCCAATCTCGACTTGTTTAAAATTGAGATGTAACAATCATTCTAGTGGGTACCAATTTGAATATGGGGTTCATGAAAAAAAAATGCAATTTTTATGTACTTTTCTTCTTATCAAGAACAGACTGTCTGATGTATATAATTACAAGTTGTAATTTAATGAAGAAAATGCTCCATTTTTAGACATGGTCCACCCACCCCCCTTTGTCTCTAGGAGTTTTTTTGTTTTCTACTCAGTGTTTGGTATCCACATTGAAACCCGATTAAATTTGGATTTGCGCCGAAAAGTTCCATATTAGGGGGTAAAACGCTCTCTAACAAAGGCAACTCCATACCAACGGGATTTGAACACAGAGACTTCTTGATTAAGAATGAAAAAATACTTACCACTCCACTACGACCTTTATTGGTTGTCTCCGGGAGTTGTTGTGTACTAATTTGCCAGTGAAACTATAGTCAGTATTGTTCAGAGTAAACTACAAAAAACTTGTGATCCTTCATTATTATTGCTTCTGGCTACAGTACCACTTTTTTGTTTTCATATTAAATTTTAGTGTATCTACACATAATTTAATATTGTCATGATATTTCCAAAACAACACTCTTTCAATTTGTTTCATTTTTCATAGGTTAGGCATATTTAAATTTTAAAGTTTATGAATTTTTAGTGATCGAGGGGAATTGAAATATCGTCAATGAGGACAACAAAGTTTAAGTAGGTTCTATTTCTGTCGTTGCATCAAAAGCCTACTTAGTCATTCTATTCTCAAAACATACTTCTTATGATAATTGTGAGTGATGGCATAGTCAGAATTTTCATTCGGGTGAATTAAAATATAGAGAAGTAAACGCATTAATTAAAAAGGTTAAGGGAATCCAACATTACTATATAATATATATATATGTAAAATAATTTTGACCTTATATATAATTTAATTTTTGACAAAAAGAATTAAAAGAACTTGTGCGCCCCTAGTCTCTTGATGTATCCTTGAACTATTTTAAAAAAAATTATGGTGACAAGTATCAAGTTGCGAATATCTAGACTAATCGAACGAGTATTGATTTACTTTATCAATAATTTTATAAAATTATTAGAATTTGAACTACAATCTCTCGTAATAACATCTATAGATGTTTATTTCAATTAAATTATTTTCCCGAGATACGATCAATGAATCAAACTTCCCTTTCCCCACCCAAGGGCGGACTATAGTTTCACTTATATATTCAACATAATCTAATAATTTTGGTTCCAATCATGTATTTGTGTTAATAGATTCTAGATTATCTAATATTTATTCAAAATCGAGTAATCTACCTTTTCTAGAAATCAAAACTCCTAATCACAAAATCCTAACTCCGCCTCACATTGTTCAACTTGAAGGAAATCATTATCAATAGATTCTAAAAGCCCTACTTGTCTTCTTAAAGCTAATAGCACTCACAACTTCAAATCAATTGGAAAATCCAAAAGCACAAACTAAACAACAATCTTGCATTCAAATTTTATACTATTGGTATAAGATGCCTTCTTTTCTCCTTTTTTCTTCTTTTTATCTACACATCTACTTTGATAAATTCAAGAAAAGGGAGTATTCCCCCAAAGTAGTTTTAAATTTTTAGAATTAATTAGACGGTGAAACGGTTAATAATTCTGAATAATTATGTATATATTTTTTTAGCTAAGGTTAAAAACAGAAAGCTAAATGTGCTTAGTCAGATATTAAAATTTACATTCAAACTCTTCAAGTTACATTCATTCTAACTAGGTCAGATAAGTTACATTCATTCTAACTAGGTCAATCAAACGAATAAGTCTTTTTCCCTTCTTCCATTTTTTTTCTTTTTCTTTCATGAGATATTTAATGTAAATTCAAACAAATCTATAAGTTAAAATAGGAAATCTAAACCAAATAAATATTGGGTTTGGAGGGTAAAAAAACAGAAATTATCTAATAATTAAATATAATAAAAGAGAAGAAATTAAACACCTTTCAATTATGTGCTCTTACACTATTCAGAATTGTAATGCGATGAATAGAATTCTTCTGTCCATAATCATAAATCTCATGTTCTTTCTCATGTTCAAATCCAGAGAATAGAATCAGATACCAAGAACGCAAAACGAGTATCAAACACCAGATGAGAAAAAATCCAGAAGAAATCATGTGGTCTTACATGCATAGATCATGAATGAGAACTCAACTTTATCTTGATTCTTGTGCATCAACTTGTCTTTATCTTCTAACCACAATCTACTACTCTCCAATCCACTTCTTGTCCTAAACATAAAAACAGCACAACCAGAGTTTGTTGAATCAAAGAACCAATCATGAACATCCCACATAAGATCCACAAACAAACCATCCAAAAAAATACTTTGATTTCCCCTAAAATTCCATTGTAACCTCTTTACTCTAATCACCATCTTCTTATCAATACAAATTGATAAAACAGGATAATTATGTTGTTGATGAATATTTTTTCCTTCATTTTCACCCCTACAACTTATCAAAATATCATGTTTTGACCCATTCTCACAAAATTGTGCCTTTGTTGAATAAATTGTGTTGCCTGAAAAATGTTCTTGTCTTGACACTAAACTAAATTTTGCCATTGAATTACAATAATTCTTGATTTTTTTTTCTTCAATGTCACCAAGATTTAGTACAATTTCAGAATCAAATGTAACAACAACATAGTACTTATCAATTGGTTCAGGACCAGACATGTTGTTGTACTTAGCATCACATAAATCCCAAAAAACTTCAACGTTTTTATGATGATCATCATCAAATTTAATTGATTTTCTCCCCTTTTTCTTCTTGAAAATCGCGCTAATTTTGAAGGAATTTGAAGGATTATCACCAAATTGTATGTACAAAGTTTGTGACACATTTGTTTTGGACCATGAAACTATGATCAACAAGTGTTTTTTATTGGATAAAATAACATTGTACAAACATGTAACATTGTTTTGTGTTGAAGGGGTAGTTGAAGAATTTTGAGGAAAACAAGAAGTGTTTGAATAATTGGAACAAGAAGTAGTTTGTATTGCATTTTCACTAAAACAAGAAGCAAAATCTCTCATTTTCTTGAAAAAAAATATTGGGAACTAAGAGGAAAATGAAGAGAGTGTTTTTGTTTTTATTTTTATTTTTTTGAAATTATTCTAAATGGGAAGTTTCAGAGGAAAATGAAGTATAAATTCACTTCTCTGACAAGCACATGTAAAGTATTAAATACAATTTGTTTTTGTTTTTTGTTTTTTTTGTTTTTTTTATTCTCTCTCTTTCTTGCACACTTGAAACTTATGAGAAAGAAGAATGTCAAGAAGTTTATATTTCTTTAATTTAAGGCACGATATTATTTTTTATTCCTCGGTTATTGATAAATTTTAATTTCTTCTTAATTTTTAATTCTTTAGGTAGAAAATTGTGTTATATTTAGATTTTTTTTAAACCATATAAATAACAATGACTTGCATATCGAGTATCTCATAAGTAGAGTTTTGAAAGGTTAGTGTGTACTCAATTTTACCTCTATTTGATAAAGGTGGAGAGTTTGTTTTCGATGGACTTTCGGCTAAAGTAAAGCATAATAATAATAAGTATGGACAGAAAATTATAATAGTGAAACAGTCATGTTGATCATAATGGAGAACGGAACAGCAACAATAAACCATAACACATGACAATTGAAAGTAGAGAAATTAACAAGTACTAATTCAAGAAGTTTGCAAATATTCACAAGCAGAAAAAATGATTTAAAAAAATGCAAGTAATTTATAGCTAAATATGTTTAATCATATATAATAAAATCAAAATTTATCGATAATTGAGGGATGAAAAATGTTGTTAGCCCTTAATTTATTATTTGTCTGCCAGTTCATCTGAGATACTACTATCAATTAAAAAATGAATTTTAAAAAATTGTGATTATTTTTTTAGTATATGGGATTTAATAACTATATACTATATTCAAGTGCATTGCTAATGAAAGTTTGACCAGGAAGAATTATTTATATTTAAATTTGGATAAGTTTCTATTTTATTCAGTTTCTTGTAACCTTGGAATTGATGATTGATAAGACAATTAATTAAGATATAATAATTCATATACATTTAATTCAAAGTTTCTAAGAAGTTATCTGTCTAGGAATATATAGAATAGAATTTAAATTTATCTTCTATTTTTTATATTGTAAATATAAAAAGTATAGATAATCCCAAACTCTACTAAGCAAAAAAAATTGTAATTCAAAAGTCATTAACTTAATTGAAATTAATTTCTACTTAATATTTAGCTACAAAATATTTCTTAATAATGAATTATAATTACCTTATACTTAACTTTTTTTTTAATGACTTATAATTACCTTATGCTTAACTTTTTTTTTAAAAAAAAAACAGATCACGTAGAATTTGAACTCTTTTACTTTATCTCTCAAGAGTCGTTAGATAGAGACGTAGAGTTATAAAAAGACTATTGAATAGGGTGAATTAAAATGTTAAAACGAGTTATATTGATATTATTTCTTATTCATTGTTTGATTTAATGCATTGACAGTTTCTATCTTTAACCATGTTTATTTATGTATTAATAATTCTGATATTACTAATATTATGATTTGTTATATCATAAGCTAAGAATCCTATCAAACACGTAATTAAACCGTAACATTATTAATACATATATTATTTTTTCTGATACATCTTACCAAACGACCCCTCGGAAAAAAAAGTGAATGGGTGGACTAAAAAGAATTAAAAGGATATAGTGGAAATGGTCCTACAAAATTAAAACCAAGCTACTATCGACCCACCAACTTCTATCCCTAAAATAGTTACTACTAAAAAATGAATTGATTATAACACTTTTGGTCCCTTTTAAAAAAAAATTAAAAATTTCTACATTTGCAATTATTATTATTTTGGTTCCATTATGAATATGTTAAAATTGATATACTGAGAATTTAATAGCAATAGCCAATAAGCAAATTTTTTTTTATGTTGGTATGGATAAATTTATTGTAGGTAGAAGAAAGAAACATTAAATTCTTTTGTAACCCCCATGAATCTATTAAATTTTAGATGAATTAAAGTCCTTTCATATTACTCTAGTCTCCAACCCCCCATACCACCACCACCCCCAACAAATCTCCTAGGATTTCATAATGTTAAAAAAGGGTCTTGTTTATATTTATCGTTATCAAAGTGGCTCGAGTTTATCCTTGTAGGTTAATGATAACAACAGAGGTAGCGAGACATTTTTTAAATAAAAGATAAAATTATTCACATTGTTTAGGGTCAAATTCGACCTTTCACTAAAATAATATAATTGAAAGCGGGCAAAAAGATATTAAAATGTTAATTTTGCACAATAAAAGTAATAATATTAGAAAGAAAGAAAAAACTGAGAACATCAAGGATTTTAGAAAGAATTAAGTTCATTAATAAATTGGTGAAAAATATATTCATTACAAAAGAGAAAAAAGAAAGTTAAAAAGGGAAAGTGAAGATTTAATTTAAATTTTTAATAGAGGGATTTGATAAGGTAAAAAAAAAAGCTGCATAGTTTAAGAAAGAAGCTAAATTTGTAATGATAAAAGTGTATAAAGGTGGGGGGGGGGGGGAATTAAGGAAAAGAAAAAGGAAAAGAAAAGGCATTAGTCATATTATTTTTTTAAATTAAAAAAATTGTAAGTGTAATGATTAATCTTTTAAACCTATTATTAGATTCTAAAATCATAATTACTTTTCATGTTTTTCGTAAAACGAGATGAATTAATCGAGGTACATGAAAAAACAAGTATTTTGCGGAACTCACGTGATAAGTGTTTGATTGTGTGCTCTAGATATGTCCAATAGACGAATTTCAAGATTGAACCAAAACTATTGTTCTATGACTCAAGGCTTATGTCTTGCACCTACTAAGTATCGTTTTATAAAACATGGTTAATTTGTTCATAATAGAAATCATCGCATCCTCATCCTCTTCCTCTTCCTCGAAATTATCTTCTTCTCTCTTACCTCTCCTCTCATCGTATTTAAAGTCTTTTATCACTTAATATTTCATTATAAAACAAAGACATTTTCCAAAAAAAAAGTAGAATAATACGAAATTGTGATCGTAAAAAAAGGGTATTTTCAAATGAATATGCAATCGAAATTATACTACATAGATATTAGTCGGATGTCAATTAAAAAAAAAGACAAAATCAAGTATTGAATATCATATTAGTCGGACTTCAAGATAAACATCGGAAATAAAAACACAAAAGGATAGAAGAACAAATAGAGCTAAAGAATAATGGACCCCAAAATTGTCAGTTACAAGGTATTGCCCTACCACCATGAACAACAAGAATATAATGCACTAGAAAGAAAAAAAGTACTAAAAAATAATATACTCAAAAAATGGTTTGAAATGGGAATGAAGAGAATCAAATCTATCCAATGAATTATTTTGTTGTTGATTTACTAGACATAGCATAGGGTCCAAGAATTTATATTATTTTTTTTTGTTCCCCAATCGATGCCTAGTACCTGCTTTAAAGTCTTATTAATTTAAATTCACATCAGAAAATTTCACTTGAAAGTGAAGCGTTCTCTATCAAAGACGAATTCATATTAAGGACTTAAATTTGAAATCTTTGATTTAAGACAAAGGAGCATACCAACTAGTCAATGTGACCTCCTCTTACACCATGACTTTCAGTTGGGGCAGATGAGATCCTATATCGATATTTGATTTTCATTTTAAGGTTTGATTATACTTAAAGTTCCTATTGGAAAGTCTCACGTTGAAAAATAAAATATCAAACTCATACTTTTGATTTAAAAACTAGTGATGTTATATTCATTGCTATTTAAATTTGAATTTAATTTATATATAGTGATCGTTTATAAAACTTTTATAATATTAGTATATTTTAACGTGTTATAATAACCTATATAACTTTTTTGGGTAAATAATTAGGATTAATTATTATGATCAATTGCTTGTTAATTACTATTATAAGTCATCTTATCTGATGATGTAAAAAAATCTTCTAATTAATGTCAGTATTCAAATTAAAGTCTTTATAAAAAAATAATATAACCAGCATAAAATAACAAATGGAAGACATTAATAAGTAATGTAAATAAATAAATAAATACCTAATCAAAACTTAAGCCATCACAACATGAAGAGTGTGTTGAATGTACTAGAACTTTGCAACAAATAATTTAATTTAAAGATAGGAAAGATCTAGAAGTTTTTTAAAAAGAAAAAAAATCAATTATGGTGGTCTATGGTAGAGAGGAGACTAGTGTTCGATTTCAGAAAATATTTTTCAATTTTCTCATAGTCGAAAAGTTAAAATTAAAAAAATAAATTTCTTCAAAATAAGAAAAATGAATTCTCTAATCGCATTCCATATTGAATGTCCTCCTCCACTATACCTCATCTTCATCTCTACTCCGTAACTCCTATCTCTCATCTCCCACCCCACATATGACATGATAAAAATTATATATAAGAAAAATAGTAGACATTCGATAAAATAATTAAGGTATGTATATATAAATGGAAAGTGCTAAATGGCCACAAAATTTGGCCAGAAAATTAAAAAAACTATAATATTTTTTTTATTTTAAAATAAACTGATGTTTTTTTTTCATTTTTTAGTTAAAAGATATTTAAGTTAAAAGGCTAAAAATATTTTAAAAGGTAAAATATCATTCTGATCAAATTTTCTGGCCAAAAATATTTTTCCTAAACTTAATATCACTATTATAAAAAATAAAAATAAAAAAAACTTATCAAAGTTGATAAATGCTTCTTTTTTAAAAAAAAAAACAGAAAAGAAAGATAAACTAACTTCCAAAATACTTCAAACACAATTATTGTACTACTTTTTTTCCTTTATTTCCGTATACTTCATATATCCCTAATTACATGTCAACTTTTGAATTAGCACACATATTAAGAAAATAATAATTGACATAGTGAAGTTACCATTCTAGCTCTATTAATTATGAAGTGGATGAATTAAAAATTTAAGATTTTTTAAAAGTTCTACCTTTTTAAAGTAATTAATTGAGAGTATAATAAGTAAAAACAATTGTCCTTTCTTAATTTGTCAAAATTGACAAATAAAAAAAGAAAATTGGATAAATAATTAGGGTAAAAGGGTCCGAAATATATTCAAACTTTGATCGAAATTACTGTAACAAACTCAAACTTTGGGCAGGACCTATCCCCATGCACTATTTAATAGTGTATTATATACAGAGTTGTCAATACCCTATCCGGGCTAACTCATACAGGCTTTAAAGTTTGACGGGTCAGGCCGGGCTAACCCATTTTTTGTGTGGGCCAGAAAATGGTCGGCCCAGCCCACATGTACGTGGGCTATGGGCTTTGTCAGGCCAGCCCTTTTTTCTTAAAAGTAGTATTTTTTATAATTTTTTAAATTAAATTATAATTGAAAAATATTATCATAAATATCGACAAGACAATATATCATGGTGTTAGTGTTACTACTTGTTAATCAAATACACAAATAAAATTATCTTTATAATATTTATTAAGTTTGATTTAAAGTAAAGGTATACATAGCTAAATAGAAATATTAACTTAATTGTTTTTCAATGATCATAATAAAACACAAAAACTATGACAATACTCTATAGCAACCTATGTAGTGATTCCCTAGAAATTTTAAGGAATTTTTATTTTATGTAGTACATATTTTATAAATATAATTTGTAATTAAATTGTAATATTTCAAATTTTAAATAGATTTTGAGTTTAGACTCTTGTTATTTTTAATACTCTATTTTATTTTTATTTTTTAATTAATTTTTATTTGGCCCACGGGCTGATCCTATTCATATTTCTCAAGCCCCACAAATCGACAAGCTTATTCAGGCCGGGCTAAAAAGCTCTTTTCTTAAATGGGCTCCAAAAATCGTAACCCACCCTATCAAATCACGGGTTAGGCCAGGCAGGCCCAACGGGCCTAGTCCATATTGACGGTTCTAATTATATATCTTTAAAATACACTATTAAATAGTGCAGGGGATAATAGGTCCTGCCCAAAATTTGAAATTATTACAGTAATTTCGATTAAAGTTTAAATATATTTCAGACCCTTTTCTCAATAATTATGGATAGAAGGAATAGTTAGAAAAAGGATATAGAAGGAAATTTCTTCGCTTTTAACCTTGTGGAATATCAAAATATTCCTTTCCAAAACCCAAGAAAAAACAAATCTTCTTTAATTCACAACAACCAAAAATTCGAAAAGACTAAAACCAAAAAGTGAATTCTACAAACCACACATGCACCTTCCTAAAGTATGTCTAAAGAAAGGCACGAAATTATGATTCAAAGTTTATGAATTAAAATTTTTAATTTTTTTAAATTTAATTATTTGTAAATATTAATAAATATTTAAAGATAAATAGCATATTCAATAAAGGGAGCCCAAACAAAACATCTGGTATGATATTGATCCCTGTATTAGTGTGTATATAGAGATTAACACAATGATAAATTAGATTATATTAATTGGCTTATCCCTGCTTTCTTTGTGAATCCATGTTGTATTATTATTGGTATTACAAAAGAAATAATATATTATTGGGTTATTTTGTGTGTATTTTTTTAATTTTTTTTTAAATCCATTAGTTTAAGAGTTAATTACTTAGATACACTCTAATTTACAATATTATGTATCTTATCCGTTTTTAGTGCGTTCAGATACATGTATCTCGGCATACATAGGGTCGAAATTAAGTGTAATTTGTTCTAGATTTATTATATATAAGTATGTATTTGGGATACATAAAAAATCTCGCTCGCTTTCCTCCCATCTCGCTCGCCACTCTCATATATCTATCTGGTATCCCAGGTTCATGCGAGTCACTTCAGATACATACATATACATATACATATATCTAGTGTGTGTCTAGTATGATTCACATGTATCTAGGATACATAACAATCTCAAATCTCGCTCGCCTTTCTCCCTATTTTAGTGTATCTGGCAGCAAAAATATATGTATCTAAGTGTATCTTTCTCAATATACGGTAGAAAACTCTTAATTAATGGTAAAATACATAATATTTTGAAAATATAGATAGTAACAGTGTATATGGTTTCTCCAAATTATTTTAGTATATATGTCTAATTATATAGTTTCTCCATATTTATTTTAGTATATATCGGTTTTTTGGGCACAAATGTAACGGCCCGTTATGAGAAGTGGCTAGAAATGGTGTGGGCTTACACCTTCTTGGTGGGTAAAAAACACAAATATTAACCAATTTCAATTCTTTTAATAAAAAAATAATCGCAATTATGAAATTTCAAATTTTACGGGTGAAATTTTAGGATATTATTATCGTGAAGTTTTACCAATGAAAATTAAAAACTTATCAAAATAGATCTCAAGTCTAACTCACCCCAAAATTAGATCAATAAAAGGAGTACATGATTCTCATCCTTCACCAATATGGAATTCATTCCATTCATCATATCGCACAATCAATTAAGAGCAACTTTCACATACAACAAACATAAAAATCATATTTGTATGTTATAACTATAATTTACATAATTGTGCTCCATAGCTTTTAATTTGTATAATTCGCTACAAACATCAAATTTTATACAAATTATTCAGTTTTGTATAAATTCATTTATACATTGCAATCAGTGGAGGATCTATGAAGGGCAGTGGGGGTGCCACGCCACTCCCGAACTTCGACGGAAACTCTATATATACATAGGTATATATATATAATGTTTATATAAATATAAAATGTGCCACCCACAAAACAAAATTGACTTGTGGTGCCACGGTAGGAGGGTAACTTTAGAAGGTTGAGGTTGCGGGTTCGAATCCCATTTGAACGTATTTTTTTGAAAAATTATTGGAGTTTTAAGTAAAAAAAAAGGCTCCAAGCCCAGCTGGCACATTTTATAATTTTTATTGACTTAAATTAAATTAATTACATTACTCCTTTGACTTAAAAGTGTTCTCTTTCTCTTCAACTATTTCCAAACCCTTCTTCCTCCAAGTTTCAACTTCTCCAAAATTTTCATTACCCCATTCCGAACCCAAATCACTTCTTGTCGTTGCCGCCCCCTGCCCGTCTTAGCATTCCGTCCAGCGGCTAAGCCTCATTTGGGTGCTATTGTTTTTCACTTTTCTCCATTCATCCACAACTCTTTATAGATTGTAAGTTTGCAATTCTATTTTTGTAAGATTTTTTTTATTTCTATTTCTTGAGTTCTTTTAAGTTTTAATCAGTGATGATTGATTTCATATTAGACAAGAATTTTGATTTTACTTTGATATTCTAAATTTCTAATGAACATTGTAAGACATTATTGGTTAAAAATTGTGTGATATGAATCATGTTAATTTGAATTAAGT
>JAJOOO010081518.1:0-16836 GCA_029582685.1 Solanum piurae
AAATGAAATTTATATATTTGTAAACTACGTAAATATCAAAGTATTATAAGTCACAATAATTAATAATTCAAAATATTTTAAAGATCTATAAAAAATTTAATATCAAAGATTAACTAAAGAGAGAGTAAACGGGGAGAATGAAAAGTAGAAAAAAAGAAAAAAAACAAATATATAGAGAGAAACTGAGGAAAAAAGTCAGAAAAGTAATTCTTTATGTGGGTTGTTGTATATGTAGAAAGACACGTGTACAATTAATGAGCCACAATTAATTTTACAGTACAATTTGAAATGCTTTGTGTACAACTTGGTAGTGTCGTGTTCGTCCTTTAAAGTCTAATAAGGATAATAAGGAGTAATGAATAATAATAATAATTCTAATAAAGAGTAATGAGTAATAATAATTAATAATTATAATAAGGAGTAATGAGTAATAATAAAAATTGCAATGTTAGTCCTTGTAAGTAATGAGTAATAATAATAATTGCAATGTTAGTCCTTGTAATTGTCATTTCTAAAAGTTAATGTACAATTCTTTTTGCACGTTGTACAACTAATTTAATGCAGTCAAAAGTTAATGTACAAAATTCTATGCACGTTGTACAACTAATTTAATGCAGTGTTAGTCCTTCTAAGTCTCATTTCTAAATAAGAGTAATGATACGTTTATTTACACCATATTTAATTTTATTGTACTTGTTCCCTAATTTCTCTCCACGTGGCAAAATATCAAACACAAGTGCAAAAATATCTCTCTCTAGAAATTTCTATTCATGCTTTAAATAAACATGATAGAATTAGTTAAAACTTAGAGTTAGTTACTTAAAGTTAGTTAGGAATGTTAAACACTGTTAAAGTAGTCAGTTACAATTAGCTGGTTAGTTGGTTATTCTCATGTTTTATTCATGTATATATACACAACTGTTGCATTCATTATTTATTAATTGAGAAAGAAATAATACAGATCATCTCTTCATTCTAGAATGATCCATTGTATCCTCTGTTCTTCTTTCTCTTTGAGCTTAATCTCCATTAATGGAGGAAGCTCACTGGTTCAATACTCCAATCAGTAATTTTGTCATGGTATCAGAGCACAGAGATTCATTCCGTATTCAATTTTGATTTGTGAGTATTGGTTTCAGTTCACAGCTAGGAATTTGTGAGATTGTGTTTGTTTCTGTTTCTCGATCTATTCGAAGTTGCGATTTATGTTTCTCGATCTATTTGAAGTGTTGGAATCAATTGTTAGTGGTGTTATTATGCTGAATTTCTATCCGTTCTGTGCGACAAATCACTGTTGCATATCATCTGTTTGTGTTTTGTGTTTGCTGTTTTACACTAACTGAAAATTTTATTTTCAAAAGTATATTGATCAGTATGGTTGATGTTCAATCTGATAATTCAAACATTGCAACTTCTTCTACTGTGAGAATGGACATTGCTAGTCCATTTTATTTGCATCCTTCAGAAAATGCAGGATCAACATTGTTGCCAACTATTTTTGATGGAACTGGTTATAGATTATGGAGACGAGCTGTCCTTATGGCCTTATCAAGCTTCATTAATGGGGAAATTATGAAGCCTGATTCAGAGGATCCAAGCTTTGAGCATTGGGAAAGGTGTGATGACATGGTGACTTCATGAATTCTAAATTCCTTCTCACCAGAATTGAGAGATGGCCTACAGTATGTGAACAATGCTAGAGAGCTTTGGGAGGAATTGGAGAATCGTTATGACCAAACAAATGGATGTAAGTTGTATCAA
Source organism: Solanum piurae (assembly GCA_029582685.1). Classification (NCBI taxonomy): domain Eukaryota; kingdom Viridiplantae; phylum Streptophyta; class Magnoliopsida; order Solanales; family Solanaceae; genus Solanum; species Solanum piurae. The sequence goes on from JAJOOO010081518.1 coordinate 1,762, forward strand.
TTACATAAGGAGATAAATGATTTGGTGCAGGGAGGTTTAGATATTACTGGATATTACACACAAATGAAGAAGTTGTGGGAAGAGATGAACATTGTTGACATCACTTCTCAATGCACTTGTGTGTGCATTTGTGGTGGAAAGACCAAGATGCACAAGCCTGAACAAGACAAGAGACTTATACATTTTCTGATGGGTTTGAATGAAGTGTATACTGCAGTGAGGGGAAGTATCTTGATGATAAGTGACTTACCAAGCATGACATATGCTTTTGCTATACTATCCCAAGAGGAGAGACAGAGGGAAGTAAAGCCCCATAATCACACTGTTTTGGACTCCACATCTCTAACTACATCTGCATCTATTTCTAAATGAAAAGGTTTCAAGACAAATTACAATTCTTATAGAGGAGGTGCAGGCAGCTCTGGCAGTACCAACAACAATCGAGCAAGCTCTAACACAAATAACTCGTATTCACATAATAGATCTGGTCTATTTTGTGACTACTGTAAAAGGCCTAGACACATAAAGGATAGATGTTATAAATTCCATGGTTATCCAACAAATTTCAGATTTCCTAAAGGTAAAGGTGCAGGTTCTGCAGCAAATGTATATACACAAGAAGAGGAGAACAATGAAGTTGAGGAAGGCCCTGAACTAAGGCGACAAATGCCATTGAACTTGTCCAAGGATCAGTATGAGCAGCTGCTCAACCTCTTGGGAACCCTGCAGGCTGGAAATAATAGAGCTGACAATTCAGACAACACATTGAGTGGAGCTGTTAACCTGGCAGGTATACTTGCTTGCTACTCTTCAATGACTGAGATAGATGATATATCATGTAAATGTACTAGATTAGCTGCTAGCTCATGGATCATAGACTCAGGAGCATCACATCATATGACCTACCATAAAACCATCCTTAAGAGTATTAGAACTCTACCTTATCCTTTCCTAATTAGCCTACCAAATGGATATAAAGTTAAAGTAACTGAAATTGGAGATGCTTGTTTAAACCCAGCTTTGACTCTATGTAAAGTGTTGTTTGTACCTAGCTTCAAGTTTAGCTTGATAATTGTCCATTGTTTGTCTCTACAACTTAAAGGTACAGTTAGTTTTAACAAATCTTATTGTTTGTTGCAGGGCCCTTCTCTGAAGAGCCCTCTGGAGCTTGGTAGAGCCAAAAATGGTCTATACTTTCTATGCATCGAGTGTCACAACTGTTGTACTCAGTCTGATGGCATTCATTCACACACACACCACTCTTCAAGTTTTCATTCTATTCTATCTTTACTCAGTTGTGGAAAACCTTTAGTTGAAAATAAATGTAAAGTTTCACCATCTATTATAAAAGTTTCACAAACTAAAACTAAAGGAACTTGTTCTACTGGTGATCCTATTTTCTATGCTGCAAATTCATTTACTCATGATTCCTCTGCTGCATCTCATAATCATACTGCTGAACTCTTGTGGCACACTAGATTGGGACATGTACCATTTGTAAAGATGAGGAGTATTTCAATCATACCTATAGATTTTTCCACCAAACAACCCTTTACTTGTGCCATATGTCCCATGGCAAGACAAACCAGAATACCCTTTCCAGAAAGTACAAGCACAACTAGCAAGATCTTTGAGTTACTACATGTTGATCTATGGGGACCATACCACATACCAACTCATGATGGTTACAATTATTTCTTGACCATGGTGGATGATCATAGTAGATCAACATGGACACAACTACTTAGATGCAAAAGTAATGCAATACAAGTTGTGAAAGCTTTTGTATGCCTCATAGAAAACCAATTTCAAACCAAACTGAAAACTATCAGGTCTGACAATGGCCTAGAATTCACAAGTGGTGAGGCAACAATATATTTTCAAGAAAAAGGAATTATACATCAGAAATTTTTTCCTTACACACCCCAACATAATGGGGTAGTAGAGAGGAAACATAAATACCTCTTGGAAACAGCAAGAGCCCTCCTTTACCAATCCAAATGACCTATGAGGTATTGGGGAGAATGTGTGCTAACTGCCACTTACCTTATCAATAGATTACCTACCAAATCACTACCAAATATGTCACCATATGAACAATTGTACCAAAGAAAACCCACATACTCTCATCTTAGGAGTTTTGGATGTCTATGTTTTCCCACCATTTTGAAAAACCATAAAGACAAGTTTGAACCAAGGGCAACACCTCATATTTTTGTTGGATATCCTTACAATACAAAGGGTTACAAAGTCCTAGATTTGGCCACAAAGAGGATTCATGTATGCAGAGATGTCTCTTTCCATGAACATGTTTTTCCTTTTGTTATTGCTCATGATGGTTCTAGTTTTAACTCTATTCTCAAATTGCTTGTTCATCACCCCAATAAATTGACTTGTATGCTTAATGAAACAACCACTTTCAATGATGAAATGTTGGATACAGACACACTCCATGAAGTTATCACTAACCAAGTAGCCAACAATATTTCTGATCCCATATCAAACACAGACACAACTTCACCTAACACTGCACCAACACCACCACATAATTCTAATCCTTCAATTACTTGTGATGCTCCACCAGTGCCAGCACCTAGAAGAACAAGTAGAACCCTTCATACATCTAGCTATATTAAAGACTACAACTACACATTACCTAACATGCACTCCACCACATCAACACCTGAATAACAACATTCCCTCACCTCATTACTGTCAAACCATGAGCATGTTTGTTTTACCACTTTATGTTCTAGTAGCCAGCATCTAGTAAAGGCCATTTCACATGAAAGTGAACCTTTTTGTTATGTTGAGGCAATCTTGAATCCTGCTTGGCAAATGGCAATGACACAAGAGTTTGAGGCACTATATGCAAATGATACATTGGAACTGGTCCCCCTACCAGTAGGTAAGAATTCCATTGGATGTAGGTGGGTGTATAAAATTAAGCACAAAGCTGATGGTAGTGTGGAAAGGTTCAAGGCCAGACTGGTGGTGAAAGGATATACACAACAAGCTGGGATTGATTATACTGAAACATTCTCACCTGTAGTGAAAATGACCACTATGCGAACTTTGATTTGTTTGGCTGTAAAAGGGGGTTGGAGTTTATACCAGTTGGATGCGAATAATGCATTCCTTCATGGTGATTTGCATGAGGAAGTATACATGATAATACTAGAGGGTCTTATAGTGGACAACAACAACTTAGTTTGCAAACTCAAGAGGTCTCTGTATGGTTTGAAACAGGCCAGTAGATAGTGGTATGATAAACTGGCCAGCAGTTTGTGTTCAAAGGGTTATACACATTCAAACAGTGACTACTCACTTTTCTATAAGAGAAAGGAATGCTCTTTAGTTTTTGTTGATATATATGTGGATGATGTGATCTTGACAGGTACATACTTGGAAGAAATCATCTCTTTGAAGAGTTTCTTGCATGATCAATTCAAAATAAAAGATCTTGGCAAGTTACACTACTTCTTAGGACTGGAAATACTATATAGGGATGATGGTGTTCTTCTTTCCCAGAGAAAATTTACTACTGATCTTCTGAAGGAGTTTGATATAATGAACTACAGAGTTGCAACATCACCACTTGATTCTACTGAAAAACTTAAAGCCACAGATGGGGAGTTGTTATCAGATTCCACTCATTATAGAAAGCTAGTTGGGAAACTTAATTTCCTAACAAATAAAAGGATGGATATAGCTTTTAGTGTACAACATCTTATCCAGTTATGCAATCTCTTAGAGAACCACACATAAAGGCTGCTTATCATGTCCTTAGATATCTGATGCAAGATCCTATTTTGGGAATTTTTATCTCAAACAAGTTTGATCTTACTGTTACTGCTTACTGTGATTCATATTGGGAAGCTTGTTCTGATTCAAGGAGGACAGTTAGTGGGTATTTGGTTCTTATGGGAGACAGTCCTGTTAGTTGGAAGTCCAAGAAGCAAGCTACAGTGTCACTATCATCTGCAGAAGCAGAATACAAGGCTGTGAGGCAAGTAGTAGGAGAACTAGTGTGGCTTGAGAGAGTACTTGATGAACTGGTGCAAAGTTCATTACCCATATGTGTGTTTTGTGACATCCAAGCTGCAGTTCATATTGCTAAAAATCCAGTTTTCCATGAGAGAACAAAACATATTGAGGTGGATTGTCATTTTGTGAGGGATAAGCTTCAACAAGGACTGATTGCACTTCATCATATTTCCACAAACTCACAATTAGCAGACATATTTACCAATTAACTGGAGTCAAGCACTCTACCATTCTAAGCAAGTTGTCTGTAATCACACTACCTCCAACTTGAGGGGGGGGGGGTTGATAGAATTAGTTAAAACTTAGAGTTAGTTACTTAAAGTTAGTTAGGAGTCTGTTAAACACTGTTATAGTAGTCAGTTACAATTAGCTGGTTAGTTGTTTATTCTCATATTTTATTCATGTATATATACACAACTGTTGTATTCATTATTCATTAATTGAAAAAGAAATAATACAGATCCTCTCTTCATTCTAGAATGATCCATTGTATCCTCTGTTCTTCTTTAATTTCTCTTTGAGCTTAATCTCCATTAATGGAGGAAGCTCACTGGTTCAATACTCCAATCAGTAATTCTGTCAAAACATGGTAGGTACCACCTGCTATCAAAGAGCTCATCTTCTTCTGGGTTGTCAAGTTGTAGGTTCTAACTGCGTTTGTTGTTTGGGTTATTTGTAAACTTTATTTTTATTCTTCTCTTGAATTTGATAAATTCTCTCTAAATTCTACGACATTCAACTTCTTTATCATTTTCTAAATTCTTCTAATCTATATAATAGATGAATTTTTTTTATTTTTTTTTGTGTATCAAATTTCGATCTTTGAATGATGTTCGTATGAATTGCTACATTTCTTGATATAATTGGTTGTTTACAAGTTATTGTTAGTCTTTGAGTGTACAAAAGTTATTCATTTTGTTATGGAGTTTGAACTCGTGTATATAGAGATGAATTTGGTAGAAGGCGTAGGGGAGAGTTCGGAGTTTTGGGAGTTGTGTAGTGTATGATATAAAAAATGATGTGTATAAATAACCATCTTGTAGAGATTGGAAATGCTTAGGTCGTTTCCACTACTACCAATATAAAAATTATTGACTCTCCTTTTGAGTACAATATTGTGAATTGTGTCTCTGTGCCTATGGTGTGGCATGTAAAACTGCATTGGTATGTTGAAAATATATATTTATACAACATCTTACATGATCATCCTTAGTTTAAGCGAACCTTATGTAAAAAAAAAGCAGCGAAGAAAACAAGACACTAAGTTGTTGCGCTAGCGAGGAAAAAACTTTCTTATATGATCCATATTGGTAGAGCTAGATACTTCAGTCAATCTCTTAGAATCGCTAATTATAATTTGTTAAATGAAAATAGGTGGAAGAGGTAAATCACATATAGATATTAGATACTATACTTTGTTAAATTTATTGTGTAGACACTTGTGAATAGTGTGCTGTGTTTGTATAAAACCAAAGTGGTCACTACTTAGTATGTAAAAAATATTCATTTTTGTGAATGTTTGCATCTTTCACTGACAAAGTGACAATGATTGTGCAAGTAATGAGTAATTACTGGAATCTGCGAAATAGAAATGAACACCTTTATTGTAATACAGGCTAAATATCATATGCATGTCTTTCTTAATGGGGAAATACATTAAAGATGATTTTTCATCAACAATTTTGATCAAAATTTTCAAATACCCCTAGAAAAGGCATAATAATATTATGAATGATACAAAATCGAATACTGATAATAATATCAACAAACTTAATGTTCTCATGTGTTTCTAGATATGTTAAGCTTTATATATTTTCAATATTGTAAAATATGAGATCAGTAAATAATTAAAATTATTATAAATAACAAGTCCAAGATAATATAATCCGTTTCCTAAAATAAAGGCGCACATTAATCTTGGCTGTTTTTGAATTTTAATTTGAGAGAGGATAATCATATTTCCTAATTAATCTCACAAAATTATTTCAAAAAAAGGGTAAAAAATAAAATTAAAAAAATCTCTCATCTCCATTCTCAAATATATATAAAACTTGTAAACCATTTAAAGCACAAGATAATAATATAGCATTGTGTGTGTGATTTTTGTGTGTGAAAAATGTCATGGCAAACGTACATAGATGACCATTTGATGTGTGAAATTGAAAGTTGGTCGCCGCCATCGTTGGCCACGATGACTCCGTCTGGCCCAAAGCACCAACTTCCCTAAGGTATATAAAGAGATTGAGAATCAAAGCAAACTTGAATGATCTTATTCAATCGTAACATCAACTTAAATACAAGTGAGATGTAACTAACTTGACTAATTCTAAGGGACTACTCTAACAACTTAATATGTAACTAACTTGACTAAATCTAAGGAACTACTTTAACAACTTAATCTAATCTTGTGGAAAAGGTTGAATCAAATGATATCTACTCTAACAACTTGATAAGAATTGATAACAGACTACTGAGTATCTCAACAGACCCCATCAAGTTAGGTGTGGTGCAACAACACCTAACTTGGATAAACACCGAAGGAAGGCAGGCTTGGGCAGAGGCTTTGTGAGAGTGTCTGCAATTTGATCCACGGCAGGAAGATATTTTAATATCACTCTACCTGAGTTCACACTGTTGCGGAGGTAATGAAAGTCTACTGCAATGTGCTTCATCTTAGTGTGGACTGGGTTTTTGCTGAGATATGAAACACCAATGTTATCACAAAAAATGCTTGGCATTTGGGAGACTTGATATTGTAACTCATTCAACAGGTTGTGGACCTAAGTAATTTCAGAAAGTGCATTAGCTACCGATTTGTATTCTGCTTCAGTAGAAGACCGAGCAACTGATTGTTGTTTCTTAGAGGACCAACATATAGGATTTGGTCCCAAGAAGAGTATGTAACCAGATGTGGAGATTTTGTCACATGGATCACCCACCCAATCAACATCGGCGTACATATATAGATTACTATCACAGTGGCGAGAGATATGCAGACACGATGTTGATGATGCTTTGAGATATCGAAGAATCCTTTTTACTGCTTTCCAGTGCTCCAGACTCGGGGATTGCATAAACTGTGATAGTTTGTTAACTGCAAATGCAATATCAGGACGCGTGAATAATAAGTATTGCAACTTACCAAGCGTGCGTCGATACAAGGTTGCATCGGCAGGAGGTGAACCATTACCTGTTTTGGGTGCTGAACTTGAGCACATGGGTGTCGTAACTCCTTTACAGTCGGCCATATCCACATCTGATAGAATCTCAAGTATGTATCTGGACTGTGACAAGACAATCTCATTCGAAACATGTTTGACTTCGATCCCCAAAAAATAGTTGAGTTCACCAAGGTTCTTTAGGGAGAACTTGTAAGCCAGAGAGTTGATTACATGTGCGACCAAGGTTGGGTAATTCCCAGTAATGAGGATATCATCAACATACACCAGAATATACATCGTGACAGCTTCAGATGTGAAAATAAACAGAGAAGAATCTGATTCAGACTTAACAAACCCAATTTTAGTCAAGTGAGATTTGAGAGCTTCATACCAGGCACGTGGAGCTTGTTTTAGGCCATAAATGGCCTTTTTGAGACGGCATACATGATTGGAAAAATCATAGTTGACATAGCCTTTCGGCTGAGCCATGAATACTTGCTCCTGTAAGTTACCTTGCAAAAATGCATTGTTAACATCAAGCTGTTGAATTGCCCAGTTATTTTGAATTCCAATGGAAAGAACAATTCTGATGGTGGTTGGTTTGACAATTGGACTGAAAGTTTCATGAAAGTCCAATCCTGGACATTGTGTGAAACCTTTTACTACTAATCGCGCCTTGTACCTGTCAATAGAACCATCAACTTTCCTTTTAATGTGAAATAACCACTTACAATCAACAACATTGTTCATCGGGTCTCTAGGTACTAGTTCCCAAGTTTGGTTTCTCATTAAGGCTTCGTATTCCAGATCCATGGCATTCTTCCATTCAATGTTCTTGACGGCTTGCTTAAAGGTATTTGGAGTGAGAGTGAGTCAAGAAGCTGAATTGTTTTTTTGGTGTGAAGATATTATTTTTGGACCTTGTGACCACACCGGAGGGTGGAGAGGCAGCGGTAGTTGGCATAATTTCTGAATTATTCGGTGGCTACTGGTTCAATATTGGTGGGGGAGGACTGGAATCGGGTAATGAGGGAGAGGTGTTGTGGGCGGCATCATTAAATAGTGAAGGAGGTTGAGAAGCGATAAGAATCATACCTGATGAAGTGGACACTGCTGGTAGTTGCCTTGCAATTATGGACTCTGGAGTGTTTGAATGAGAATGAATTGTTAGGGGGATAGGAATAGGCAGCGGAAGAGTTGGAACGAGATTGGAGTCCAAGTTGTATTGGACTTCTGGATGAGTATCCTTACAGACTTGGGACTCTATGATTTCCTATTTTAACGTGGAAAACTTATTTTTCAAGTGTGAGAACATTTAAGTAAAAGGAAAAATTTCTTCACAAAATTGAACATCACGACTAACGAATATTTTTGAGTGCACTGGATCAAAACAGAGGTGTGCATGATGAACAATAGAAACTCCTAAGTAGACACACGGTGTAGATCTAGGCTGAAATTTATTTTGTGTATATGGTTTAAGCCATGGATAACAAAGACAACCAAAAAATTTTAGCGAAGAGTATTTTGGAGGTTCGCCAAATAATTTTTTATAAGGAAAATCATTATTCAGGCCAGGTGTAGGGAGTCTATTTATGAGATAGACAGCATGGTGACAAGCAAAGGACCATAGTTCAGACGGTAGTTCAATTTCATTGAGAAGAGTTCGAGCTGTTTCGACAATGTGACGATGTCGTCGTTTAGCTATGGCAACTCGTTGGGGTGTGTAGGGTGGGGAGATTAAATGTTCAATGCCATTGCATTGTAGGTAGTGTTTAAGACATGTGTATTCACCCCCTTCATCAGTATAAAGTGAGACAATTTTGTGTTTAAAAAAATTTTCCACTAAAGAATGAAATTGCCCAAAAATTGAAGCGACTTCACTTTTATTTTTGATTGTATACAACCAAGTATATTTGGTGTAATGATCAACAAAAATGCAGTAATACAACTTTTTATCAATGGATAAAATGGCTGATGGACCCCATAAAAGACTAGACAAAGTTTGAAGTGGTACATTACTATTTAAAGTGAGTCGTTGAAATGGCAAACGATAAGCTTTATTTGATGAGCAAGAATTACAAAACTGAAATTTTTCTTTGGTGGAAAAGGGAAGTGAAAAATTATTCAGTACTAAGTCTAGGATTTTCAGATGAGGGTGACCCAAGCGACGGTGCCACAGTTGACGAGACACTTTGGTGGAGGTGAAGTTGGCGGAAGGTGACATATGATCCTTCTGGGGCCACTCATAGAGTCCATGTTTATTCCGTCCTTGTACCAGCAGTCTCCGAGTTTTGAGATCTTTCACAAGAAAAAAGTGTGGAAAAAATTCGATTGAGGTTAGATTGACAGTGCAAAACTTAGCAACAGAAATAAGGTTCTTTTTTATAGCTGGAGCACAAAGAGTGTTAGAGAGCATGAAATTGGAGTTAGAAGCCTTAATTTGAGTTAGACCAGTGTGAGTAATGGGAATAGTTTTACCATCACCCATGGACAGGTCCTCATTGCTAGTGTATTCTTCAAGATTATCTGAATCAATTGTGACATGATGGGTTGCTCCAGAATCAAGGATCCAAGGATTTGCATCTGTTGGATAATTCGACACAAAGTTGACCTTAGCTTCAAAGTGGTTGTGCGATTTTGAGCGACACACATCAACTGTGTGACCGATCTTTTGGCAAAGTTGGCATTTCACTGCTTGCCTGGGTTGTCTCCCATTTTGTTGATTTCCCGGGACGGCCTGTCGTGGAGCTTGTGGTTTCGAAGATTGATTAGGGAAGCGACGATTATTCTTCTGATGTTGAGGCTGAAAGTTGGTCCTTTGTGCATCTGCAGCCATGATGATGGAGTATGACCTGTCAATATCTTGATGTTTAAGAAAGAGTTCATGGTCCGTGAGTTTCTGGAATAGCTCCTCAAAGCTTAGGGTTGTGTCGGGCGCTCTTATAGCGGCAGTGATTTCACGGTACTCATGATCTAGGCCACTCAAGATCTTGACTGCTAGTTCATCATTAGCCACCGGAGAGCCTGCTACTTTGAGAGCATCATCAATTGATCTGATCTCCTTTAGGTAAGTAGTAACTATCTTAGAGGCCTTTTTCAAGTTTTGCAACTGATCTCGCAAGCTGAAGATGCGAGTGTGACTCCTATTGGCATACGCTATATGAAGGAGATCCTATGCTATTTTTGCCAAAGAGGCAGTTACAACCGTGGGCGCAATGGTGGGGTCAACAGATATCATCATTGCCTGTTGAATTAGTTGGTCTTGGCAAAACCACATCTCATATTCAGGATTGAGATGGTACTATCAGTTTGTGTGATAGTGGTTGGCGGAGTAGATTTGACACCAGTGAGATGCCCAAGGATCTTGTGTCCATTGAGTAGCATCACTAGTTGTGCCTTCCAGGTGGCAAAATTGAGGTTACCTTGCAGTTTGATAGGTAATTGGGCAGCTGGATTGAACTGTACCACATGAGTGGTAGTCGGAACTGCAGCAACAATGTCACTGGTGGTAGCAGGAACAACCACGTTTGGACGCAAAGAGGGAGAAAAAAAATTGGATCATACTCGTGAGAGTTTTAGAGGGGCTCTGAAACCATAAGGAGATTGAGAATCAAAGAAATCTTGAATGATCTTATTCAATCGTAACATCAACTTAAATAAAAGTAAGATGTAACTAACTTGACTAATTCTATGGGACTACTCTAACAACTTAACATGTAACTAACTTGACTAAATCTAAGGAACTACTTTAACAACTTAATCTAATCTTGTGGAAAAGGTTGAATCAAATGATATCTACTCTAACAAATTGATAAGAATTGATAACAGACTACTGAATATCTCAACAGTATATTGCTTTTTTTTTCAAATTCGATTAATTTGAATTCATGTTGCATAATGTCTATTTAAGAGGTGGTGCTCCCTGTTAGAAATTAGAATTCAAATTCGAGATTTTTAGTTAAAAATTTATGTGATTTCATTCACCCTAACACACATTGCCAATGACTTGAAGTCCCATTTATAAATTAAAATATTTTTTAATAATTATTCAGTGTTCGATATACACCAACATCACTAATTTAGATATATGTGATTTTAAAACTCATTAAAGGCGAAAGCCTCCTATGAAGAGTTTCTCCATTTTAGGTACTATTACTAATTTAGATATTATATTTCATCCTAATCTAGATAACTAATCTTGATACTATTACTTCAACCTAATATAGATAACTAATTCTGGTACTATTACTCCACCCCCGACAAGGCTAACTTATCATGATACTAATTACTAATGCTAATAAAATTTATCTTAGTAACAAACAAGGTATAAGACAATACTAATTTTTTATCTAGAATTATCTTTACCTGTCCAGCATACCAAACGATCCTTTTAGCAATTTTACAATATATGACTTCATATTATTTCTCTTTCTAATTAATTGATGGTATTGTGATTTTAATCAAAATTAACAAACAATTTATGACTTGTTTAACATGCCATAAAAGTGTGATTAAATATTGACTCAACTATTCTTTTATGAATAATTAATTTTTGCAGTTTAAAGAAGAGGAAATTAAGCCTATATTGATTGAATTTAATGACCCAGGCCATGTAGCACCAACAGGAATATTTCTTGGAGGAACAAAATATATGGTGATTCAAGGAGAATTTGGTGCTGTCATTCGTGGAAAAAAGGTGTTGTATACTTTACCAAATAATAGTGGATTCTGTTGAATTCGATGTGTCTAATCTGACATGAATTATATAAAGAAAAATTTCTTATATGTCATGATGTATGGAACTTGTTTTAGAATCTAGGATTTAGAGTAAACGAGTTATGTTCTTTATATGTGTTAAATTGTTTTCTTCCACATATAAATTGAATTCGACGTAGTAGGTTCTGTTGAACTCAATATGTCTAGTTTGATTTGAATTACGTAAAGGAAACTTTTTTTTATGTGTTGACATGTAGTAACTTTGTTTCAGAATCCAGTATTTAGAGTCAATGAGTTGTATTTTCTTTATATATGTGTCTATATTTTTCGCACGCATATAAATTGAGTTAGATTAGTGAACTTCGCGATGTGTTTAGTTTGATTTGAATTACATAGAGGAAACTTCTTATATGTTGTTATGCACTAACCTTGTTTCAGAATCTAAGATTTAGAGTCAATGAGTTTTATGTTCGATTTTCATATAATTCGAATTAGACACAGTAAATTTTGTTGAACTTATTACTTCTAGTGTTACCTTATTTATGTTGAGAAAACTTCTTATATATCCTCATGGACTAACCTAGTTTCTAAATCCATAATTTAAAGTCAATAATTTTTACTCTTTACATGTGTCTCAATTTTTTCATACATATAATCCGAAATAGATGTACGTCTAGCCTTATCTTAATGACATAGAGAACTTTTTTTTCTTCATATCTCACATAGATGTAGAGTCGATGAGTTATGTTCTTTATATACATGTTAATTTTTTTTTCACACACACATATACAATATGAATTAGACGCTTTAAATTCTATCGAACTTGCTACGTCTAGTCTTACCCGAATTACATAAATTTTGGTAGGGTTCAGGAGGAATAACTATCAAGAAGACAAATAAAGCTTTGTTATTTGGTATTTATGATGAGCCTGTTGTTGCTCTGGACAATGTAATTTGATTGTTCAGAGATTGGGAGATCATCTCATTGATTAGAATCGGATGCGCTCGCCCAGCGAGAAAGGCCCTGACCCTGCCAGCCAAGTATCAAAAAGACCTCTAGGATGCAATTAGGACATCGTTTGGTTAACACACTAAGTTATTTCGAAATTATAAGTACTAGATTATAATTTTTGGATTGATTTGTTCTATATTAGAGGTGGAATAAAATAATATCAAGTTAGATGAGATAAGTTTGAAATTGATATTATAGATATTTTCCCCACCTTATTCCATGAACTAAACGACTTGATGGACGTGTATAATTGGTTGAGAACCTAGAATTTCTACTAAGATTTACAATTTTTTGAGTTTGAACACTTCTTTCTACCTTACTACAAATGTTATAGCAAAAACATAACATGTATCAAGTTTGGATATAGAAGAAGGGTTGAACGGTTAATTTGTTGGAAAATTACGCGTTTTAATAACTTTAAGTGTTTTGTTGACAAAGTCATGAGTAGAAGGATCTAGGTGACAAACGGATCCAAGTATAAAGATCTTCCCCGTCATTATGTCTTTAAATTATTAGATCACTCACTATTGCTTATCAAAAGATCATTTATTCGTTATTATCAAATAAGTAATCTAATTATGTGGATATTGTTTTACGCCATTAGTTCATATAGAAGATAAAAAAACTCAAAATAGTCCCTTATCTTTGGGTTAAAACTCAAAGTCATCCTTGAGTTTTCACATGAAGCATTAATAGTCCCTCATGTTTGCAATTAATATTGGTGTACTTTTGAGAAAATCGTGGGCTAACACCAAAATATTCATGGGTTAACACCAAAATATTCATGGGCTAACACATACGATAAATTGAGAAAATAACCTAATTCCTATTGAGTGACCCCTAAATGCTAAAAAGGCGGTGTGAAAAATGGTGAAACTATTGGTATTTCTCCCCAGGTCATTACTGAGGGTTTTGTAAAGTTTTCGTAAAGAAAGAGCAGACACGAAAAACTGAGAAAATCGTCTAATTCCTGTTGAGTGACTCCTAAATGCTAAAATAATGGTGTAAATCATGGTGAGGCTATAAATATTATTCCCTCCAGATCATTATGGATGGTCCTCTAAAGTTTTTTTTTGCTAAATAGGCTTAAGAAAAAATTACTATAGTTATAAGTTATAATCCAAACATTCGAAGAAACAAAATTGAATAGCTATGAAGATAAAAATATTATTGCTCATTGAATAAAAAAATTCAAAAGCCTTTGTAGTGTACTTAATAATGTCTTTAAAGTTAAACCAAGCCAATTAATTAGGTCAAAATGCTTCCTAATTCTCCTATCCTTTAAGGCTTTAACTAACTACCAATAATTTAATATATGGTGTGTCTTTTAGATTGTTAACTCCACAATCATGAACCTTAACCAACATAATTTTTTTATTTCTTTAAATTACTTGTACATCAAAATAAGTGTCAATGAATAAATTAATTAAAAGTATCAATCAATTACCACGATTATCATGATCAATGTGGAACTGGGATCTACATTGAGGAAGCACTACTAAAAAAAGTAAGAAATCAACATCAAATCGGAGGTCGGTAAAGTTCTGATCGATAACCTCTGGAGATCGTGTTGTGATACACACATTTTGAACTCAAATTCAGAATAATTGATGTACGTATATGTAGAAACATATGTAGTTCATAAGTTATGAATTCATCTTAACTAAATAGTTTTGACTCAAATTTTGTATATATATATATGTTAAAAGATTCAGTAAATATATATAAATTAAATGATAGATTTCAAACTCAGCAGATCGAATGTGTTGTGATACAAGTTGATTATTGGGCCATCGTTGTTAGAAAAATTAACCCCCCCTACCCCCTCGAGATTTGTGGGCATGGGCGGATCCACATCATTAGTTATAAGAGTGAATCTTATTTAGCATGAGATTAGTGTAGGGGCCGGTGTGCAAAAACCGAACCGACCAATAAACCGAACCGAAAAAAGTGTTATTGGGTTATGTTTATTGGGTTATTGGGTTATTGGGTTTTTAATGGGTTTATAAAAAAAAGTTATTGGGTTATTGGTTCGGTTTCGGTTTTTAATATTGGGTTATTGGGTAAACCGATAACCCAATAAGACAGTAATAATTTACTACTTTACCCTTCCTAAATATTAAATATTAATAATTTAAT
>JAJOOO010081523.1:0-15790 GCA_029582685.1 Solanum piurae
ACCCTTTTAACAATTAATAGGAGTGTTTCTATATTTAAACTCTCCTATTTTTCTTTCCACCACCGATGAGGGACAAATGTCTTTTCAATAAAGCATAAGAGGACTTTTCAAGTTCTCAACTTTTCAAGTTCCCAACTTTTTCAAGTTCCTCTTTCATCTCATGTATAAACTCTTGTAATTGAGGGTGAGGGCTTTACATTCTATTGTTATGCATCCGCCTTCAGTTTGGGTTATGTATTGATATAGCAGAGTTGGGTTTTTTCTTATGTGTTGAGGCAAGTGGTGCTACATTATGGCAACTATTTTACTCATGACATGGAGTTGGTGGCAGTACTTTTCACTCTAAAGATCTGGAGTTCGTTTTGAGATCTTCACTAATCACAAGATCCTTTAGTACATCATGATCCAGAGGGATAATAATTCGAGGTAGCATTGCTAGATTGAGGTTCTAAAGGACTATGACCTCTCTATTCTCTACCATCCAAGTAACGCAAATGTGGTGGCATACACATTCAGTTGGATGGTAGTGAATATTGGTAGTCTAGCCTTTAAATCTACTTCGGAGCTGCCTTTAGATGTGGACATTCTGTCCTCGATAATCATTTTGTTCAGTTGGATATTTTGGATTCTAGGCGTGTTCTAGCTTATGTGGAGTTTAGTCATCTATTCTTGATCAGATTTGTAGTTTTTCGTTTAAGGATGAGGCCTTGGTGACACTTTTAGATTGAGTGTTACTAGTTAGGCCGGTTAGGTTACTGATATACCGTGAGTTTACGATGTTTCTAATACATTTCTCTTAGAAGTTGTGTGTATCTAGGGCCTTTTTGAATTGGTTTTTATGTGTTTTTATCATATTTTACAGGAAAGATGTTCAGGCGCGGAATTAAAGAGATAGCTGAAAGAAATGCAGAAAAAGGCATCTACGAAGGTGATCTACGGACCGTAGGTCCATGGACGCTCCGTAGATGGTGGTGGTAGATCAGCAGCCAAGACATGGAAGGCAAATTAGGGAAATCTGACCAAGTGTGGAACCACGGTGGCCATTGACGGTCCGTAAATGGATCTACAGACCATACTGTTGATCCGTAGATTGATACTTCGAGGGTTCCAGTACCTGATTTTTGAAGATTCCAAGTATGGAGCTACGGAGAGCGATTGACGGACCGTAGATTGATAGACTGTCCATACTACAGTTCCGTCGTTTGCTTCAGAGAAGCTGATGATTGGAAGTTGATATATTTTCTAATTGTTGGCTGACGGAAGGGACTCACGGACCATAGATCCATCGACGGTCCGTGAGTCAGTCTCGTGGAATGAAGACGCGTGCCTGAACGAAACTTTCCTTATTTTGTTTCCCTTTTAATTTAGGACTTATTTTCTATAAATAGGGCATGTAAACCTCATTTTTGGGGGGTTAGATATTATTGTTCTATTTTAGTTCGTGACTTAGGAGATTAACTTGCAACTTCAGCAATTATTAATTTCCTAAGTTCGTTTTGAAGATTTTGGTGTTGAAATTCAAGTTGAATTTCTGGGTGTATTATTTTTCTTACGTAAGTTCATAATTCTTTCATCTAAAACCATGAATTGTGTTCATATGATTATGGGTAACTAAACTCCACAACTAGGGTTGTGGGAACAATGAGAAATTAACAAAGTATGAATAGTAAATAAACAATTCTTGAATAGTGTTGCGCATGCATTGATAATTCTTTCGTTTAGAAGTCCTTTTAGCGGTTGCAAACGTTAGGCTCGGCTAAGATATTTAGTGTTAAATTTGCTACTTCAGCGAACAATAGTTTGTTGGTGTTGTTGCTGTCCTTTTCTACTCTCCAATTTCTTCTTAATTCTCAAAGAGTGCAAGGAACTGACAAATCTAAAAGAGAAAATGGGGACAACTGATATGGGTAATACAACTACGAACTAGACTCCCAAAAATCAATAAAAATCGTATCAATAACACAAGAATATCAAAACCCTAAATCTAAATTTGTAACCACACGCAATCAATAAACCTAGATGCCATAAATTTAGACTTTTAAAGATAGAAATTTTACCTGATAAACCCTACTCTAACAAAATCCTTTCAATGTTATGAAGCTTTAATACACCATCTTCTTAGGTAAAGCATCCTGTTCATCAGCTAGACCAGAACAACAAAAATCATGAGGGATTTTCGAATGTTAGAAGTTACCAATGAAATTTTGAAACAATTCATCAAATTTCTTTGTGAAAAATCTTTACTTTATGTATTGTTGAAGATATAACTGTTAATTTGTGAGCAGATTTCAGATTTAGAGCAAAGACCAAAGAGTTGGGGAAAATTTCAAATTTGGAGCAAATTTTGTTCTTCAAGAAATTGTGAAATTTTTCTGATTTGGGAGAAAAGGCCTAAGAGTTGAAAACTTTTATGTTTTATGACTAATTTTTCTTTTTAAAATGAAAATTTGAGCAAGAGTTGAAAATGTTGGAGGGAATATAATATTTTAGTGAAAACATTAAGGCCACACTTGTAATGTGTTGTTTTTACAATTATTAAAATAGCACACTTTAAAAGTTTGGCCATATATGTAAATAGTTGTTGCCAATTATATTATAATGTAACAATGCTTATAAAGTGTAGCCTATACCATTAAAGAGTACGCTTTACAAGTGTTGCCAATAATATCAAAGCCAAAAGTTAAAAACTTAGGCTACGCTTTAAAAGCGTACCAAAAAATATTTTAGGCAACACTTTACAAGCGTTGTCCATATTTAGTGTAGCCGTAGGCCTAAAATGTTGTAGTGTAAGTATATTTTGGGAGTAGTATTGAGCACCGATATGGGGATGCGAGTTCATATTAACACAAGTCTCCATAAACCATGTTGCTATCATGGGTAGTAAATGATCATACATTTTAGATGACTCCTTCAGATGCTTTTAACATAGACTAGTGGATTCACTTAGTTAAGTGTTCTATATGATGGCAAAGTATAAGACAATTCTGGCTACGTGGGCAAGACGTTGTATCACCACATACGCTCATAGTGGTGGTTGTCGGTTAGAGAAACTCCCACAGAAACTATATTACTTTATTATTTGAGTAAAGTTGAGTTTGTTATTGCATTTTTCTTTAACGAAATAAGTTGTTATCCTCTGTTTTACAAGCGTTTTATATATTGCATATGTTTATTGCTTTATATTGAGTTAAGTTATTCAGGAGTTCAGTAAAGTGAAGGTAAGTGTTCCTTTCTGATCCTTTTCAAGCTTAAGTTGTGTTTAGCATTCTAACTCGCATAGTCGTACATTCAATGTACTGATGCCAGTTCACCTACATCGTCTTATGATGCAGACGCAGGTAACCATGATCAGCATCCAGTGCCTCATTGATCCAGTTGAGCACTCAGAGTCAATTGGTGAGCCTTCTTGCATTTCGGAGGACTCTTTTTATCATTTGCTTTCAGTATTTCATTGTTAGGATGATCGGGGGTCTTGTCCCGACATCCCTCTTTGTTTTAGAGGCTTCATAGACAGACAGTCAGTTAGTAGTTCAGTTGTCTTTACATTTTCATTTCATATGTCAAGACTTGAGTTGCCATTTTGGCCAAGTTGAATGTTTGACTATTAAGCATTCTCAGTATTTTATTATTCAAGTGAGTATAGTGCTATTGATCATTATAAATATGCATAGAGTCTTACGCTGAGTAAGTAAGGCAGGGCAAGGGTTCGCTTGGGGCCAACAATGGTTCTCGAGTGCCAGCCATGTCTGAGGTGTAGACTCGGGGCATGATAGGCCCCAAAAAGCCACACCTCAAATTATTATAAATTGATCTTTGGAAGAGAGAGAAAGCATTCAGAAATTGTGACGAACAAAGGAAAGAGAGAAAAAAACACTATTGTTGTTGATTTTAAGTAATTTTTGCAATTTTTTCAATTGGGGTATTGCAATAGCGAAGAGATTCTTCGTAGTAATTTTTTATTTTCAAATACCCAGCTATGGAATTTGTAGCAGGTATCGAATTTCGTCTTTTTATGATGATTGGCTAAAACCCCAATCTTTGGGGTTTGACAATGTAACCAATTAGTGTCTTTGATTTAATGGGTGCTAGTAATTATTGATTTTCAGTGTTAATTTGAAGTGGGTTTAAGTTATTACTGAAGTTTAACTCCTATATTGTATGTTTATCGCAATATACTTCAAGGTTTTACGCTTGCTTGAGAAAGAGGTGTAGAGCTAAGGTAGTAACTTGGCATCCATAGCTAGTGGGTCTTGACGGTTTTAGCTTGAGAAAGTGAAACCCATGCTCCATCCTTTGTATCTAGCTCGAGAGAGTAGATTTGATGAGATTATGGACTGGTCTTCTTATGGTATGCATTGAGGTTCGAAAGAAATCAGTGGAAATAAGGTATTTGTTGGAGAGAAAGTGCCTTATCTAAAGTCCATCCTACCCATAGCAAATTAATATACTTAGTTAGTGATTCACACCCGTTGAGTTGAATTTAGTTGTTGGTTGGTAAATCCCCCAAGCATTGCCTCCTTATTTGATTGTCTCTTATTGATTGTTGAAGAGATCTGGTAGTCTGACAACTGTTTTCTTGGATTAGTGACGACGTCTTTGAGTTTGGTTCATAGATTCCTAAACATTTTATTTGTTCAGCTGCAAAGGTCACCTTCATAACTTCATATTCGAATTCAAAAGAAAGCTAATCTCTGTTGGATCGACCCCAACTCATTTAGTTGGGTTTATACTGATTTACGATCGTTGACACTTAGAACTGCATGAAGTGTCTTTGAAATGTTAATCACTACCCATGATATGTTTTGGCAACAAGTCCATTTGGGAAATTATCTTGGCAATGTTTTGATCTCATTCTTGGTCCTTTTCAATTTTCTCTTTTATTATCCTAAAAATCAAAGGACACACTTGATCTTTCGTAGTACATGAATCACGGTTGATCTTAGTCATTCCATCCAGGAGAGTAGATGTGATTTCAAAAGGTTGCTGCATAATTCCTACTTCGACAAATCAATCATCCACACCTTTGTTGACTGGATCTAGGCTCCGATAGAAATTTTGTAACATCACGTTGTTCGGGAGTCCATGAGTTGGACATTGGAGTAGCAACTTCTGGAAACGTAATCACGTCTTGTGAATTGGTTCACCATTCAATCGTTTGAAGCCCTGAATACTATATCTCAATGCTATCATCCTCTAAGGAGGGAAAAATCTTATGTAGAACGCCTCGATCAGTTCATCCCAAGAGGTAATTAAGTTCCTTGGTTGGTCGGCTAACCACTAAGTTGCTTCCCCCATCAGAGAAAAAGGGAACAATCGGAGTCGGACTGGCTCTTAGGAGATGTTCTTGAAAGAGAATGGACTAGAGACGTACACGAAATTCTAGATGTGGTCATGAGGATCCTCATGAGCCAAGCCTCCAGACAAACCGTTCATTTGTAATAGCTGCAACATCATCCTTGGTACAAGAAAAAGCGTATATCCCACGACTGGAGGCAACAAGATAATACCTACACCACCTAGATGTACTTCATTTACATCGTTTAAGTTACCGATGTCGTCATTGTGTCCAAGCTGGCTGGCGTTGCTTCCGTTGACACTCATTCCGTCACATGATCAAAGTCAACAAACAACAAACTAAGGTAAATCTTTTCAACTACAATACAATAAGATCATAAGCAAACTTCAATAAGAGAATTCTAAACACCACTCCTCGGCAGCGGCGCCATTTTTTATAACACGCAATTACACTTCATCCAATTCTAAGTGTAGGAGGTCACAATCAAGTAAAAACCCAACGAAGAGTTGGGGTCGATCCCACAGGGAGTGATACAAAATGGAATTCAATTATGAAGATAAGAGTCTGTTCTAGTCGTTTGTAGAATTAAACATTATCGAAATAAATTAAAATAAGTTGCAGGGGTTGACAACAAGTATCAAATAGGGGGGTATAGAGTGACAATTAACAATTACAAAAATAAGGGATTAATCGAGTAGCAAGGATTCTCGGGGATGTGATTAGATGCTAATTCGCTATATGTGTGATTAGAATTTACTAACTGAATCTTAGTGGGTAGGCTAGGCTTTAAATGTGATGGCCATCTCTTGATCAACTAGCACGATTCAGGCTAGTTCTCTTGAACCTCGACAAGCTTAACAATATAAACAGCCCAAAACCTCAATTAATCTACTCTCTCGATATAGATTGGTAGGATCAAATTTAGATTCACTCTCTCGAGCTGAATCAACGATAGACCAATGACTACAATCATCAACCAATAGTCTTAATTCTAGAACCTCTTTCTCAAGTAAGCCTAGAATACTAAGTTAGAATTCCATTTGCAACAACAATTCATGGATTAAAACACAACTATCAGTCAAACCCACTTCAAATCAATATTGAAATCTTTAAATACTAACACCCATAAGGTAATTAAACAATTAATCACATAATCACACCCCCAAGAATGAGGGTTTTAGCCACACATTATAAAAAGTAAGAATATATTACCAAGTAGATTATCCATCAGCTAGGTAACGAAATTCCAGTCTTCACAATGCTTGGAATAAACTAAAAAACAAATCCCTATTAGAAATTATACTAAAAAAACTACTAAGAAAAGTGTTTGGATCAAAACCCCATGGGTAGAATGTGTCTCAACTTTCGGAACTCCAGGAACTTCAATCCCTTCAAAACTCTTTTAAGAATCATATTTGTACTCTTCCAAATTTTGATTCCTTGGACCAGTCGGCGGAGTAAGTCGTCCATTGCCGATCAAGTAATCAATGCACCAAGTGACTCTCTTCATCTCCTTCATGACTTGCCTCTTCACCATTCAACTTCTGTAACTTTCGGCAGTCAGGGTCCTTGTCGCCGAATCATTCGGCGGTTCACCGATGTGTCATTTCCATATCCAAGTTGTCTTTTTCGAAGGCTGGAAGGCTGTAACCTTTGGAGAGCTGGAGGAAAACTCGACGGTTCGCCGAGTAGCCTTGGCGATCACCATGATTTCCCTACTTCAACTTCTTCAGCTTTTTTGTTCCTTTTTACCCGGTAATGTCCTTGCCTTACTCTTTTGCCTTCCTTGCTGCAAATCAACACTTAAACATCAGCTTAGAGCATATATTATACCTTGAGAACAATAAAACTATGAAAATAAAACCCCAAATGAGTCGAAATCCCTGACTCATCAGTGTTTGTGATGAAGGTATTTCCGTAAGATTTCAAACAATCATAAGGAAAAAATTTATACTTTTAATTTTATGAAAAATACTACTTAGAAAACCCCAAAAACCAATGTTGTTAGCAGCACAGGAGTTTTCATATTGGAATTATTTTTTCAAAAAAATATTTTTTGTGTTTACTACCATGATCTTTCTTTCTCAATATATATTGGAGTGCAAGATCAGAAAAGTAGGATGACTATGACAGGCTCATCAAATGATAGCTAATTCGTCCCAAAAGTTGCAGCAATTTATGACAACTACCGAAACAATAACCTTCCATACAAAATTATATGTGGGACAGATGAATTTTAGTGTTCATACTATTTATAAGGTATGTGATGATATTATAGCCTATATTTTTATTAAATTTGTCTGTGCTAAATTAACTAATTATATCCCTCAATTTAGTAGAATATTCGGAGAAGTGATAATACCGCTAAGTAAAGTTAAATTTGATTATTTGATTAAGCGGATGATATAAATTGTTGTGGTCATTTCTCAAGTGCATCTTGTGGATAATATGTGAAAATGAGAAATTGGGTGTTTGATCTTGGTGTTGTTGAACATATTTGTGATAACTAAAATTATTGTGTCCTACACCCAAACTGGAGAAAAAGGAAAAATTACATATGTTGGTGATTCTAGAACTACTTGAGGTTCTTAGAATGAAAAAATCTTCTTAAATATTATCATCTATATACTGGCATTATCTGAGGAATTATGCAGTTAAGGTTGTATCAATTTGATTCTGGGGGAATTATGAGCAAAAGTTGAAACTTTTTTGAGTTGGATAAGGTTTAATAAAGTGATGTGTTATTGGAAAAAGAATTTTATAGTCATAGTTTATTTTTGCTTAATGTTTATTAAATTATTAAAATAAGTTTACGTAGATACAGAAGTTCATAAGGTTTTGCTCATATTGTCTACATGGACGCTACTAATTTTATTCATGTTATTCTGGACTAAAAATAAATTGTGCAAGTTATTATTTTAAATTTTATTGTTATCACATGGTTAATGTGTAAATTTTCTAACTAATATTTTATTAATATTGCCTAACGTTAGTGAATTATTATGTTTATACGTTTGTGAATATTAATGACCTGAGTTTTATGTTGTGTAATTGTATAGTAATATATTTAAACTTATTGTTTGAGATAGTTTTCAAGGTCGTTATTGAGTGGCTGACTAAGTTATCATCTATGGATTTCTTTTGATGCATTAATTTATGTTGAAATTTAGATTACTAACAAAATATATGTTGGTGTTTTAGAGTGTCTAAATTGTTAGAATTAATTCTATTGAACTTCTTCAGACTTGTATAAATAATGACTAGATTTGAAAAATATTTTAATTTATAAATTTGTATGTTACGTATGAAAACTTTATGAAAAATTTATCTTTTTATTATGAAGTATTTTAAAGTGTAGGGGTGTCTTGCTAACGTTACTCTACATGATCTTAAGAAATGAAAATAAGATCTAAATTTTTTGATGGTTTATATGCTAATATAATGTTTCATATATATATTTGTGGTAATGAGTTCTGATACGATTAAATGCAACATTAGAGTTTAAAAATAAATAAAGTATTGTTGAATTTCTTAAAAGTGATAATATTTCTCATCATGTTCTTGTCATTGAATATGATATTGCTTCTTGATGCGTTATTTTTTGAAAGAAGTCATTGGTGATACATGAGAGGTACCACAAGTATAGCTTCCAATAAATTAGAGATTTTGTTGCACTAGAGGGGTACAATGACAGTTTGTGGATTTTAAAATTCATAGGTGGTTGCCAAGCAATAACAGTTGTTGCGAAAAAATATTTGTTTCAATGGAAAAATTAGATATGTGTGTTTGAGACATAATGTGAAGAAGCAGCTGCAATGAGATGAATTAATTACTCAAATAAATAATGTGTATTCGAAGGTGAATCTGATCAATTCACTTACTAAATGAAACATCGAGGGGAGTAAGATTTTAGTCAATTTGAGAAGATCAACAATGATGGTAACCCAACCTATGTGATTTGAGATCCCATGAATTAGGTTCATATGGGTAATGACAAGACATTAGTGGGTCAAGTAAGAACTATAAAGTTATGTCCCTCCTATGATGTGTTAATATAGTGCAACAATCTGCAAGGCAAAGTGAGGTTGTGTTAAGCTCTTAATCCAAGTCATATCCTCTATAGGTGGTGTATTTCTATGCAGAATACACTTGATGATTGGACCTATATGAGTGTGAAGTTATGCCGCTTCTATGAAATTGTGAGAGATTTATAGAGGACTCATGAATACTGTGACATGTGCATGACCTCTTAGCGGAAAACCGCGATAACGACAAAGATTGTGCGAGTATAATGTGGTAGAAGAAGACCCTGGATTTACAAAAAAATTATTGGTTCATAGAAGTTCTAAACTTCACCAATTGTTCCTTAAGTTTAATCTTGTTCTATCTAGGTTTGGTTCATAGTCTATGGAAAGCAGATTCAATGCATTGTACTCATATGTAACGACTCAGCAAAACTTCTCATTTAATTTTATTCCTTAAGATTCCTTTTGAGATATGTAGGGGATTGTTGGAAAAATGATTCTAGTATCTCAAAAGGAAATATTTTATTTCCTATTGTTCTTGAAAGTGAATATTATTTTATATCCTAAATATTTTCTCTCCATAAATAATATTCTATTGCCATTATTATTATCGTTTAATTAGCCATTAAGTTCTATCATAATATGGTTGTTGCCAATGGCTCTATGATGAAATGAATTGCCTTCAATTCATTGATGGTATTCAATGCCTTTATGGTTTTTTACTATTTCAACCATTGATACATTAGAGAGGTTACTAATTTTCCTATATAAACCTAAGTAGTATACTTGTCGTCAGTTAGAGAGAAGATAAGATAACAATTCTTCTTTTAATATATTCTTATGCTGGGTTTTCGTTCTATTAAATCTTTGTTAGTTTCTTGCTCCTAGTTTTATACTAGAAGAGCTTTGAATCTTAGGGGATACACCCATACCGGGTGAAATATCCTTAAGGACAGTGCCTTTCGACACGCCTCAAGCTATGAGAATTTCCTATAAGAGTTTGTGTTGAAGTACAAGCTTTAGTGAACTCCTTATAAGTGTTCGTCATAAAGGTATTTTCCGTAAGATTTCCAACAAATTTCACATTTTAAAGTGTGTTGTCATCATCCCAAATTCTTTTGCTTTACTGGCTTATTGCTAGCTTTGGAAATAGTTAATTTGAGATTTGTGCATGTTAGTCTTCAATGATGAGTTCTGAGTCAACTTCAAACAACCATAACTTTCGGTAGATGATGAGTTAGGTGGTCCATGAGATATCAAATGAAAGATATCTGAGTCTTCTTTCCTATGCCACCGTGTTGGCAAAATTTTGAGTTCGGATGAATGAGATATGCCCGTTTGAGTTCAATCTGTCTGATTAAAGAAATTCATCTGAATTAAGGAGAGGTATTTTGATATTTTCCATACCCCCACTAGCCTAGAGAGAAGTTCAAGAGGAGAAAAAGGAGAAGTTCAAGCGTTCATTCAAGATTCATGTGATCTTTGAGGATTTGCACCAAGGATTTGATTCTTACAAAGTATGTAAGCTTTCGTAGTGATGCGTTCGTGCCCCCTCACAACAATCATGAGTTTCTTGATTAAATTTCATCCATGAAAATCCATGTATTGAGGTTCTTGATGAATTCTTGAAGTTTCGTTCTTCATTGTTTGTAAATGGGGTTTTGATGAGTTCTTGAGGCGAGGGTTTTGAGTTTGAGGGTTATTTTTTTAGGAGATTTGAGTAGATTTTCGTTTACTTATGTTGGGTATACGAATCGAACAGAGTTTGGAAGAAATCAATCTATTCTAGATTTAGGGCCAAAAATCAAGAAAAATTCGTCAGAATTTTCCAAAAATAGGCTGGGGTGCCGCACCCCCGATGCGCCAGCAGGGCTAGCGTGGGGTGCCTGAAGTACGCTAGAAACCAACCCCAGTAAGGGTAGTCCTTGTGTGGAATCCCACCCCTGCACCACAAAGCGTCAGGCCACTTTTCTTCTTCATTATCGTTCTACACTTGTTCGTTTGAGTCGAGCTTTCATTCCCTTATTAATCCTAACTATTTAAACCTTCATTAATAATCGAGAGATCCTACATATCATGAATCTTAACTCTTAAATTCACATTTCAAACTCTAGAAAATATTAAGAGTCAAGTTTGAGAGAACCTTTCAAGTCATTTTGAGAAGTCTTTTACAAACTTTTAACACTTGTTTAAGATAATGAGGAGAATTGAATTCATGTTTTAAAAATAAATATAAGGGAACTAAATATTCCCAAGGGAACATATTTTTACATTTAAAATGAGAGGAAACATCGATTTCCAAATGAGTTCATGACGAGTTTTGAACACTATCTCTTTCAAGAGAACCTTTTGAGTAATAATCTCCAAGTTTCATGTTGACAAAATGTTTTAAAACATATGAGCATAGGTTATATTATAAGGAGTATTATTGAGCACCGATATGGGGAGGAGTTCAGACAACTCAAAGTCCCTATAAACCATGTATGCTAATATGGGTAAAGGTTCATACTTTTTAGATGATTCCTTATTGATTTTAAGCATAAATTAGTGGATCTACTTAGTTGAGGATGTATTATACTCCGGTAAGGTATACGCAGAGACGTTGTATCATCACATAGCTCATAACGATGGTTGCCGGTTAGAAAATATCCCAAATAAGATTAAAAGAGCTATTATTATAATTATAAATAATTTGAGTTATGATGAACTGTTTTAAAATCTTTCTTTATATGGAATCTTTACTGTTTCTTTTATATTGAACTGAGTTGAGTACTTTTGAGTTTGGGGATCTTTGAGTATCCTTGAGTTGAGTTGAAATGAGGTGAGTATGTTTTTCCTTTTTATTAGTTTAAGCTTATGTCTATGCTTTAGAGTTCCCCTTGCATTCTCGTACATTCCATGTAGTGACGCCATTTATTCTGCATCTTTCATGATGCAGATACATGTAACCAGGGTCATTAACAAGCACTCTATTTATACAACTTGCAGTTCTAGAGTTACTTTGGTGAACCCTCTTGCGTCGAATGTTTCCACATCTACTTTTAGTATTGTTAGGAGGTCGTTGGTCTTGTCCCAACTTCCCTCATAGTTATTAGAGGCTTTATAGATAAATAATAGTGTTTTGAGAAGTCTTTTCATTTCCATTGCTAAATGTTTAAGACTTGAGTAGCCTCTTTTGTCCAGTTGAATGTTTTCTTTAAAATATTCTTAGTTATCTATTTTGAGACATTGACTTAAACATTTACTTTTGAGGTTCATTTATTGTCGAGTAAGTCTTCCGCTGAGAGTTGAGCCAGGCCAAGGGTTCGCTTGGGGGCATAAATAGCTCTTGAGTGCCAGTTACATCCAAATTGTATGCTCGGGACGTGAGAAACTTGCTATCAGAGAACAGAGATCCAAAGTCTTATGGTGTCTATGAAGCCATATTGGTAGAGTCCTAGTTATAGGTGTGAAGTGTGTCACATCTATAATTAGTATGCTACAACATTTAGGAAATATGTCCCTTCTTTCATACTTTTTCGTGTGATCGAGTTCAACTCTCTAAAAGTTTCTTTCTAATTCGTGCTTGCGTGTATCTTTTAGATCATGCCTCTAAGAAGAGTTGTTCGAATTCGTCCTGCTAGGAGGAAAGTTTATCCCCAGGATCAAGGGGTTCCCAATGTACCCGAAGTGCAACTCCAAAAATATACATTTTTTGTGGGTGCGGAATTCATTTTAAAATGTAATAATACTTATTGTAATATTCTTCTGATAGTTGTTTTAATCTGAATATTTCTTTAACGTTATTTATGATGTATTCTAGATATAACATGTCTTGGGTCTTTAGGTACATATGTAAATTATTTTCCATTAATTCTTCTAATAGTTTTATATCTTTCATAGCTTCTGTCCAATATTGTAAATATTCGTAGTTCATTTCAATCTGAATCTATTTCTAAATCATATAACTCTACTCTTTCCAGGTCTAAATATAGATCGTGTAGGTCTATTTCATACCATTGTTGATTTAGTATATCTTCTAATTCGTCGTCATTAAATATTTTTTCCCATATGATTCTTCTTAATTCAATTATTTCTATACCTTTAAGTATATATATAGGATTAAAGTCTCATAGTTTTTTATTATTTCATCATGCATGTATGTAGTCATGTTCGTTGTTATGCAGGTTTTTATTTTCAATTATTCCTTCCTATCATATTCATAATTGATTAAATTCATATTAGATCATTATGAACTAGATTATTTGTTTATCATGTTCTCCTGTCACTACTAGCATCGTACTTTAGCGGATACTTCCTTCTTATCAGTGCCTCAACTTTGTTTACTCCCCTAACGGCTTTCCTTGCCTACAGGTTTCAACATTAGGATGGCATAGTATAGAAGTTTTCTCCCTGTTTCCAGTGTGCTAATAAACTAGAAATCATGAAATCATGTTTCAAATAATTCTAATACATAATAACTAACATAAATTTATTCAATCATATGTATGGTATTCAGGAATATATGAAATTAGTTCTGCATATTTATTGTACAATATACCTTTGCCTCTTGCTTATCCATGATATCTGAGGGTTGCTCCATTATCTATTAAGTATCAATATTTTAAATATTTGAGAGAGTGTTTTTATGAAAGCTTGCTTCGTTTATTGAAGGCTTGCCCATTATGTTACATGTACATTCCTTTATATAGACAATTCTAATCCTATATTATTTTCTATAATAATGCATCTACTGTACTTTTTACGATTTTTTTACATGCTATTCTTTACAATAATGTGACCACTGCACACTTTATGACTTTCTTTACATAATAATGCACATGTGTCTATCTTCTTTTTATCTTTTTGTCTTCTTCTTCTTGTCTTCTTTTTCTTTGTCTTCTTCTTTTTACCTTATCTCTTTGTCTTCTCCTTTATCTATGACTTTCTTTACATAATAATGCACATTTTACTTCATGTATCTATCTTCTTTTTATCTTTTTGTCTTCTTCTTCTTATCTTCTTTTCGTCTCTATCTTATTTGATCATTCCAGCTGGACATCGAGAATCACATTATCTTCTCCATTACATTTTGAACATATATGGTCAGGATATTTATGTTCAATTAGCTTACAATATCTGGTTAACAATTCTGACGAAATGAATCCTGCCTTTAATGCTCTTGTTATAGGTTTTTCTTCTGGTTTTAATAATTATAAAATCCATTTATGGACTTCGTCCATATCTGATTTCCTTAGTTACCTTGAGTTGGCATAAATCATTAATTGATCTCTAGAATAGTAGCTCCATATGGCATTGCCATTCAAATAATTGTTGGCTAATTCTTGTATTATAGTTGATATACCAATTATTCTTTTATTGGCATAAAAACTGGGTATCTCAATTTTTGGTATTTCTGGTTGTTCTCTGCTATCTTCTGGTATTATCATATCTTTGGTCAGGCTTATCTTTACAACTTGAATTGAAGGTTTTATCTCCTCATGTAGTATATCTGTTGTTGCCGTATAGAATTTTATATAAAATAAATTCCCTTTGGTTACTCTTTTGTATATAATAAATGCTTTGTATAATTCTGGTATACCGCTTAATTCTTCTCCATCGTAGGTATATGGGTACTTATTAATCCATAATTATAACATGTTTTAACTAGGTTAGAATTGGTTTTCGGCTGTGCAATTAGCTTGTTGTATCCATGTAATTTCTGGGTTGTACAGTCTTGGTTTGGATCTTTTGTAGTGATAGATCTGGGATTGAGGTTTAGGTAACTCTGTATTTTATATATATTTTCGATGTTTGTCCTTTTGATGTGGTTATATACCTTTTTCTCGTGTTGTAGGCTATCTGCATATGTTGAAGTTTGTGGTTCTATGGTTAATGGGTTTTTTGTTTTTTGTGTAAATGGTTTTTCAAATAGCTGATTTAAATTTGCATTCCGTTGTTTTTCAATAACTGGTTTCTTTGTACCTGCAGCTGTATTCAAACAATCATTATGGGTTTTAAGGTGTTTCCCAACGTCACCTCTTAGCTCTGGATTTTTAAAGTCTTCCGATCGACTTAGCTCCGCATTTTTATAGTCATGCTGCTGACTCGTACTAGCTTTAGACTTCAGATTATCTTCATTAGTCTTTAGCTTTTGTATCTCATTGTCCATACTGTCCACTTTGATACAAAGTGTAGTAATGGCTTTGAGTATCTCTTCAATTGTATTTTCTTTCTCAGTTTGAGTAGCTTTGTCTTGATAAGTAATCTGCAATAACATTCTTGTCAGTTTTTATTACTTCAATAGTAAATGTAAAATTTAATATATTTAATACCAATCTTCTCATTTCTTTTGTAGTTACTGAATCCTGTATTTTTCTTGTTAGCCACCATTTTACTTGTGTGTTATCTGTCCTTATAATAAATTTGTTATATACAATATATGGTTCGAATGATAGTAAACATTTATACACTGAATATAATTCTTTCC
>JAJOOO010081527.1:0-11331 GCA_029582685.1 Solanum piurae
CATATCATGTATTGTATATTTAAATTAAATTTTTTCATCTTGTCATTTTAATTTTGCGTATTCTTTATAATGAAAATTAATCACGAAAATTAGAAAAATAAATAAAATACTATTAATTTGAAATTAAAATAGTATATATTAAATAATATTTTTTTAAAATATTATATTATATTTAAAAAATAATTATGAATATTAGATATTTAATTAATGGAATTATATGTAAAATAATATGTTAATTAGAAAGTAATAGAAATAATAATATAATAATGAAAAAGTGAAATAGAGAGTGTACTATTCAACTCTTTAAATTTGAAGAATAGAGGGTGATTTGGAGATGGGTTGGAGTGCCCATTCTCTATTTTACTCTCCAAATATAGAGAATGGAGAGTAAAATAGAGGTGGGTTGGAGATGATCTAAGGGGTGCATTCTAGATTACATTCTCAAAGTTAGGGTGTTTGCGGGGTCTAATTTAAACCAAGTGAATTTGGAAAATCATAAAAACCTCTTGATCATCTTCATAAAAAAATCGCAAAGCACGATCATATTTTTTAGGTGACAGTTCTCAACTTTTTGAAGTTTAGATTATTGGAGACATGAAAAATGAACTATTAAGGTATCAAAAATGAATTATGTGAATAACTTGGTGGGTGGTGAGTGGGTAGAGGGACTTGTGACTTTAGCCTTTGTGAAAAAGAAATTTTAAAGTTTCGTTCGGTAAAAAGATGACATTTTCTTAGTATGATCTAAAAGGAAAAGTATGTCACATGAATTGAAACAGATGGAGTAATATCATTTCCGCCTTTGTCCAATGCTCACTAGAGATGAGAAATTGAATTCTCACCAACAAAATAAAAGTCCAGATAGTCAATCAACTAAGTTACTCAATTTTTTTCGATGTAAAATAATTTAAACTAGACATTAATGTCTTTTTCAATAAAAGATAAAAGGAAAAAATGAAAAACAAAAACAAAGGACAAAAATCTTCATACAATAAAAGTGAAGTAAATATTTTGACTGTTGATGAATAGTGCAAAAAGTTTAATGTGAGCATGCCTATAATAAATATGTAACCTCCATATGACAATCAATCATTGTAACCAAACCAAAAGAGGAAGCCCTAGCTAGCCGCTAGGTTTGTTTATTAACTACTCCTACTATCCACTTTATGTCATTCAATAATTATTATTTAGAGTAACAAATTTTTTATCCTTTTAAATATTTGAATAGTAAATTATTATAACTTATAGTTTTTTTTAAGAGTAAAAAACAATTCATGAAAACATTAATAGCTACTTTGTTCATACCTTCTTGTCTTAGTAAACTTCCAACTAAACTTAATAATCATGTCGCTCTGTCAATAAAAGCTAAATTCTTAAAAAACGCATTAAGAGATCTCAACGTTTTTATCCAATTCGAATTTTTAGAGCGAACCTAAATGAGTCATTATTTCAAAAGAAATTACATATTTTATATCAAAATTTACTGAATTTGATCTTTATACTCCGAATCGTCTCACATAAAAAGAAGAGGGAGGGAGGGTGTATTAAACTTGTAAAATAAAATGGCCTAATGAACCTAGTCAATAGTTTTATGATTTTTTTTCTATTTTTGGGGAAATCCTTTATTTAATGTCCACCAGATAGAGCTGCCCATATGAATGAAAAGCTACTTTCTTGTAGTCATCATTGCTAGATGGAACTCTACATATGAAAATCACAATTCCATGGGCTCACATGGTGTCAGCCTCAGGTTTTGCAGAGGCAATTCTGGTTGTTTCCTCCGTTTTAATTTATTTATCTGGTTTTTATTTTAGTAAAAAAAAAAAGATATTCGGCTTGAAATAGACAAAAAAAGAAAAGTAATACAAACATATTAAAACGAAGAGAACACTAGTCTGTGTTCAAATTAGTAAATCAGAAAATTGAAATAATCTGAAAACCGTAAAATAAAAACTTTGAAGAAAGATATGTAGAATGTATCAGAATGTTCTTTAATTATATGATGTAGATGGTTAGAATCAAAGAGTTGTCAAAAAGAAAAGAGACACACTGCTTGAAATAGATAAAAAAAGAAAAGTAATACAAACATATTGAAATGAAGAGAATATTAGTCTGTGTTCAAATTAGTACCAGATAATTAAAATAATATGGAAACCAAAAAATAGAAACTTTGAAGAAAGATGTTTGAGATCACAAAATTCAGTTTGTATCCTTGAGTAATTTAATCCCCCACTGTATTCGAAATGTTGAATTACTTCCTCCCAAAATAAAATAGATGTAGATATAGATATAACCGAAATAGCGATGCCTCAAACGCTTTGAAGTCGTAAGATAGTCTCAAATCACATGAAGACTCAACTTTTTGTTTATAAGAAGATATGCAGAAGTAGTTCGCGGTCAAATCACAATCCGAAGCCAAGTGAGCGACGATAACGATGTGAGAAGTGACTTTCTTCTAAACTCTTTGTGAACTAGAAGAAGTGCTTCTAGCCTTTTAAATATAAACACACTAGTCTTCTTTTTACGGACATTTCCATTGGAACGAAGTCAATAATATAAGATTTTTGACAAAAAACATTTCGGATGAACATATTTCCCACAAATTTCGTAAGAAATTTCATGTCTAGCTATGAACTATCTAAAACAATCTTGAAACTCCTTGCATTATTATTAATAAATGCACGTCAATCATAGTTCAATTTCAAATGCTAGCTCAGAAAACAAATATCAAAAATAATATAAAGACACAATAACACAATTCTTTCTAGACAAAGTGAAAAGAAAAGGCAAAAAAAAAGGATACAAATTCAAAAAATTGAACTATGCTTACTCATGAGTCATGAGTCATGAATTGAGTAACACCTACTACTACTACTACTAAAGGAGTGACCACTCCATGCATAAAGTATCCTGTATTCATACAGAATTTAGTGAAAGATCGCGCACCTCAAAAATGTAACATAGACAGTCTATCATAATACAAATATTAGTGGCTGATTTCACGTCTCAAACCAGTAACCTATAAGTTATAAGTCACACAAAGTCAAATTTACCGTTAACTTGCTTTAAGATTTTTTTTTTTCCTTTCTAAAATAAGAATTATACATTAATAAATCTAACTCATAAATATTTCAGCTCCAAAATGGACTTGATGAAAAAACTAATCTTGATAATGTAGAAGAGTAGTGGATATTGTACCCTGTTCATCTTCTTGTTGTTGTTGTTGTATTATTGGAGCAGTACAGAGTCCCAATAAGCCATCATTTGCAAATCCAATATTATTGGAATAAGATATAGTTTGAGGAAAATTAGAAGTGGACTGAAGGGATTCCCTCTGATAATTGAACATATGGTTTTGGCCTAAAACTGTGGGGAAATTTTGTGGTGTAAAGCTGAAGCTATGATGATGATGATCACCAGAAAAACTGATGGATTCATTTTGATGACATGATTGAAAATTGAAAAAGTTGCCAAATTGAGCTGATTGGTTTTTGGTTTCTGGGTGAAAATGGCCTTGTGGGTAAGTCTGCAATTCACAAAAAGATTGAATCTTGGCATCTTTTGCTGATTGTCTTTTGGTTTCTGAGTGGAATTGGCCTTGTGGGTAACTCTGCAATTCACAAAAAGATTGAATCTTGGCAACATTTGGTGATTGTTTTTTGGTTTCCGACTGAAAATGGCTTTGTGGGTGAGTCTGCAATTCACAAAAAGATTGAATCTTGGCAACATTTGGTGATTGGTTTTTGGTTTCTGAGTGAAAATGGCCTTGTGGGTGAGTCTGCAATTCACAAAAAGATTGAATCTTGGCAATATTTGGTGATTGGTTTTTGGTTTCTGACTGAAAATGGCTTTGTGGGTGAGTCTGCAATTCACAAAATGATTGAATCTTGGCAACATTTGGTGATTGGTTTTTGGTTTCAGACTGAAAATGGCTTTGTGGGTGAGTCTGCAATTCACAAAATGATTGAATCTTGGCAACATTAGTTGGTTGTTTTTTGGTTTGTGAGTGAAAATGGCCTTGTGGGTGAGTCTGAAATTCACATAAAGATTGGATCTTGGAACCATTTGCTGATGAATTCACAATTTGGGTGGCATTTGCTTGACAAACTTTTGAACTCTGTTCTTTATAGCATCCCTCTGGAAATTGATCAGCTGTATGATGCATTGTGGCATTAAGTTTCGAAGAATGGCGAGCCAACTCTTCTAACTCCATTTTCTTATCAACAGACCAACTTTGTTCAAGAGCAAATTGGCCTTCTTCATTTCGGACATTCAGTGCTTTATTTGTCGAGTCAATCTTATTGGAAAACACTTGAAAGGGAGTTTTTTCAAGCGCATTGATAGCTCTTTGAGCTTCTTGAATCAACCAATCGATAGCCTTACTAGGACGGTCATAGCCAAGACGATCTTGCACGTCATAGAACTGAATTGCCGTGTTAGGAGAGAGCCTAACACGCCTGTCCTTCGGACCTGTGGCTGTTGAAACCTTGCTGTGCCTGTCTTTCCTCCCCGTGGCTCGGACAATGCGACTTCCATGGACTTCCATAACATCTTTTTTGGCCCTCTTTGGCTTCCTTTTTAGTGATACTTTCTTGGTTTCCTCTTTGTGACTTGGACATTGTGTGTTGTTTTGGTGTTTTGGGACTAAAGTTGCACTAGGGGGAGTGAAATAATTAGGCCATTGTTGTAAATGTTGGTAATCACTTTGGAGGATTTCTTGAAAAAATTCATCTTTATTTTCATCATCATCATCTTCTTGTTGTGATGATGATTTATCTTCATTTTCATTTGATATTTGAAGTTGATGATTCATTGGAGGATCAAGATTTGAAGTAATCTTATTATTGCTTTTTGACTTCTAACTTTTTCAAGTGTAGTTGGTACTTAGCAATTGCTTTTTATAGAACTTCTTGTAACTTTGAACCCTTAAGTAAAAGATTGTACTTGACTATAACAAATGCATAAATAAGTGGAAATAAATAAACTATGAAAAAGTGGAGATATGTTGAAAAATTCAAGTGTTTTATTGTTACAATACGTCACATAGTTAAGATTTTTACTAAAGAGATTTAAAATGTAAAAATTTTTGGGCACACGAAAAAATGAAAGTGAGTGGAGGGTGCTTCTTATCTAGAGTTGGGGTGGGGTCGCTATAGTGGCTAGGGTGAGTCTTTCTAAATTGTTGGACGCCCTGTTCTAGACAAAGCTGCAATGATCTTCTTAAAATCAATATGCCTTAAAGTGGTCGAGGGAAAACGCAAATATACGAATAAATATTCTAATTTTAGTGTAAAATATATAGTATAATTTTTTAATGAAGATGATTCAAATGAATCTGTTGCACCTCCTAGCTCCACCCCATTCTCTTACAAAGATTAAACCACCAAAAGAATGCGGACGTTGGTGGTAAAGATTCTTTACTTTTAATTAAAGTTCTCAAATTCGAGCTTAGGAAACATAGGCCTCTTTTGAAGAAGCGTTAAAATCCCGAACTTTCTACATATATGGTGACTTTCCTTTGTTGAAGAAAATGAGAATCAAGAAAAAAAAATTAATCTTATGACATAGTAATAACTATCCATTGAACAGGATAAATTTGTTCAAGTGGTTGAGTACATCTATCATCAACTACATGTTGAGGGTTCGAGCCATGCTCGAGAGTAAATGAGAACACTATTATTCCGCGGAGTGATGGGAAACAATTTTCCTGTGACACTAGCAAGTACTTCTAGTACTAAAGTAGACAACTCAACACACTCTTTTGGATTTACATTTTATCTTTTTGTGACATACATTATGATCAGTAGTGTTCAATGTTACTCCCTCTGCATAAATAGTTATTTCTGTTTTCCTGTCACTTCATAACCTGTTTGCCATAACCAATAATAGCCCCTAGTAACTATGACGGTTATTTTTACGGTGAATTAATGAAAAATTTATGTTATAAACGATAATTTTTCTATCCATTTCTCATTGAAGTAACTTATTGAAAAACACATGATGAAAAATAGATTTTCACTGAAATATGAAATTTTTAAATTTTTCTGTATGAAAACATTACTCAGTGATTTAATCTAAATATTTATGAAAATTGAGGACGTAAAAATATGGTAGGAGGTGTAGTGTTAATTAGTAGTTGTAAGTACAATTTTTGTACGTTGAGAAACTCTTTAAAATATGATATGTAAAATTATGAATTGTACATAAATTTCCCCCTAAAATTAAGGACTCCTAAAATATGGTAATAGGTGTGTGTCAAATTAGGAGTTGTACGTGGTTTTGTTTTTAATATGAGGTAGAAAAAAATTTAATACAAGAAAAATTAATGTTAGTAGGGAACCTATATATAAATGGAAGGTGTACATGAAAAATTAAGGACTCTTATAATAAAAATACTTCATATTTTAGGTTGTTTTTTTTTTTTAGAAATGGTTTTCAATTTTTAACAATTGAGAATCATTCTTTTCTATAATAATATAATATTACGAATCGTCAAATGAAGTTTTGTTTAGTGGAGTTATTCTCTTAAATAGTTTTAATTTTTATTTTTATAACAATCAATCCGTCATATAGATCAATTGAACAAATCAATTTACTATATGATGAGTTATTTTATAATTTCTTTTTGTTATCATATCTCAATTTTTTTTTGCTATAAATATAATACATAAATATGTCATTTAACTTGGCATATTGGACACAAAACTCACATAGGACACCACGTCGAATGTGTTTATTTGTTCAATTTTATACAAATTTAAGTGTCAAATTGTGCACAGTACTCAAATAAAATGACATAAATGTCAGTTAAAGCCAAGTTAAATGACATGTTTATATATTATGTCAATTTCTTCATTGGCTTCCGCACAACGTCATGTTGTTTCAATCCCCAACTAAATTAAAGCAATTTCAAAAGAAATATCCTGAATGATCAAGGATTCTATGTTTCGACTAACATCGACCAATATTTTTCAATTTTAAATTAGTTTTTACCTAAATCGTGAACACCCCTTTAAAAAACCCATTAAGTAGGGCCCTCTTATAACTAAAGAAACAAGGCAAATTGCATGCGTGCATGTGCTTGGTCTTTTATCACCCAACTTTAACTTGCTAGTACTTTTTATTATTATTATTATTATCTTCGTATTTTACCCTCAATATTTATTACTAATAACTTGTAAAAAAAATCCGTTTTGTTCAACGGGAGAGAGTTAGAGTATAGAAAAATGGTTATTCGAATAGGTTGTATCGTAAAATCAATATAAACCCGTTTGACCATAAAAATTTAGGACAGAAGGAACATATATAAACCAAAACATAGAAGATATTATACTCCCTCTGTCCCTAATTACTTGTCCACTTTTAAATTAAAATACCTATTAAGAAAACAATGATTGATATAGTGAGTTTACCATTTTACCCCTATTAATTATGAAGTGGATGAATTAAAAAACTTAATATTTTCAAAAAGTTTTACATTTTTCAAAGTAATTAATTGAAGGTATAATAGGTAAAAAAAAGTTATTTCTTGATTTGTCAAAATGGACAAGTAATTAGGGACAACTAAAAAGGAAAAGTGGACAAATAATTAGGAATAGGGGGAGTATTAATCTAGTCTAATTAGTCAGGTCCTTTTAGTGTTTTTTTTCTAATCCAAATCATTATTGTTCCCCTAATCCTTTGCTAAATCTATTGCAGCAATAAATAATTCAGCCTAAAAGCTGAAAAAGGACCTAATTAAATTACATAATTGACTTCAATTAATTATTAATTAATTACCTGGGTAGACCCTTTTTATATTTATTGAAATAAGTACAATTTATCTTTTTAATGAAGGTATCATTTATTCGATCTTCTTATTGTTGTGATTAATAAAGAAAATATTGAAGAATCAAAAGTGGCTCTTTACGGTCAGATGAATGAACCGTCGGGAGCTCGTATGAGAGTTGATTTGAAATTATTATAAACTAAGAACTTATAATATAGTACCATAATATGAAAATTGAATTCAAAGGAAATATAATTGGTATAATAAATAGACATAGTAAATTTTGATGATTGATAAATAATTTGAGCTAAAGGAGTTGGACCAGATCAAATAAATTATTAAAATAAAACATATGTTGAACTAAATGAATAATAAGGTACAATAATTTCATATTCCATTCAAAATATATATGGACTCGTAGTAAAACTCTTTGAATGAAAGAGTTATTTCAATAACAATAATGAGAATTCATTGGGAAGATCTTGGATAATAACAATAACATACCTCGGGTTTTCTTGGTACGGAGTTGTTTTTGTTAGAGAGTGTTCTATTTTCAATGTGGTACTTTTTAACGTGAATTCGGATGCATTATTTTCAATATAAAACTTTTCGATGTGAATTTGGATTTAGTCGGGCTTCAATATGAGTACTGAACATCGAGTGAGAAACTCAAAAAATAATAATAACATACCCAGTAAAATTTCATAAGTGGAGTCTGGAGAGGGTAGAGTATACGTAAACCTTACTATAACAAAAATAACTTTAATGGCAATAAATATGCACATTAATAAAGAGTGATGAAACTTTTACCAACATTAGGGTCATTGGATCTAATATCGTATAAATGTCATGGACGTTTACAAATAGGGTTAATTGTCATTAAAAGAATATATTTAAATGGCAATTAAAATATTATCATTTATTAATTACTGTTAAAGAACATTTTTGATGTAGTTCATTGGGACCTCATGGCTCACGGAGTTGAAAAACTGTTTTGAAAGACCCTCAATTCAAGACCAACAAATCCAAGTATAAAGACAAAAAAAACAAAACATGATAACTAACAAAAAATAATAATGCAAATTAAGCCTAAAAAAACAATAACAATAAATAATCTGATAATGAAAAAACATATTAAAGATATTGAATAATCTTTGCACGAAATAAAACTCTTAAATATATAAGTCCCAACTATGTGAAGCAAGGAGTTTGCCTCCAACTCAAACACTATTTTTTCTTAAATATTCCTTCGTTCACTTTTACTTGTTAATTTAGATTTTTCATCCCCTTAAAAAATATAGTAATAATTAATATAAATATTTTATCATAATATTTATATTAATTAATATTTATTATTAAATTTTAAAAAATATTTTGAAGAATAAGTAATTAATTCTAAAGGTAAAACATGAAATAAAATAATTATTTTTCTTAATATGTAAAAAGAATAAGTAAAAATAAAAAACTATTTTCAAAATAATGAACAAGCAAAAATAAACGGAGAGGATAATACTACTAACTTGCTTTTACTTGTCATCATAAATATGCAAGTCCTTATGTAATAATTAGCAGGAGGTTATCAGTAAATATCAAAACTTCATAGTCATTAATTAATACTCTGAACTACTATTTTTAATTATTTTCATTGAAGTACTCTGAACTTATTAGCATTATAATTATTGTAGTAGCAAGGATAGCCTTTTAGATTTTAATTATGAGTTATATCTACATTAAATATGATTCATTACCTATATTGTACCCAAAAAGACTTGAACTGAAACCTTTGATTAAAGATGAACCTTTTTACTTAACAGTAGATGAAAACTAATCTGATATACTGATTCCGTCCATTTTCACTTGTCGGATATTAACTTGGTTTCATACCCCTTAAGGAGTAATAAATAGAATAACAATTTTACTATATCGTCTTTTTGTTATCACCTGTATTCAGGTTAGTCAAAAAATACAGAAACAGAAATAGATGAAATAGATGAAATAGACAGAATGATTTTAATCCGAGTCCACAGAAATCACTGTGTTTCCTTTAGAAATTTAATCCCCTCACTGTACCCGAAGTTGCAGATTAATTCCTCCCAAGATAAAACGGATTAACCTGTTAGAGAAGTGGCGGTACCTCAAACTTCAATAACTTCAGCGAACGCAAGAACAACAACAAGAGCACACACAGACTCAGTCGATCGACAATT
This sequence comes from Solanum piurae, assembly GCA_029582685.1. Lineage (NCBI taxonomy): Eukaryota > Viridiplantae > Streptophyta > Magnoliopsida > Solanales > Solanaceae > Solanum > Solanum piurae. The sequence goes on from JAJOOO010081527.1 coordinate 9,976, forward strand.
TTGTTTTATGTAAGAAGATGTATGCAGAGAGGAAAAAATTTCAGTGTTTGAAAAAATGAAAAAACCCTCTTATTTATAGCCATTTGCAGCAAGGAACGCGTCTGTTCAGAAAAATATGTTCAGACTCGTTTTTTCCAGAACATTGTGTCCTTTGGAAAAGTAACAACTTTTCGGAAGGATCCGTTTGGGAAAAGTAACGAGTTTTCGGAAGGATCTTTGAATTTCAAATAAATTCAGTTACGCCAAATTAATTCTGTTATTTAACTAACATTCTGAATTAATTTATTAGAGAAAGGAAATGATTTAACAAGATTGATTAAATAAATTTTGTCCAAAAATATTATCAATCAATCACATCATTTGCCGAATCCGAATCCGAAGCCGAAGCCGAAGCCGAAGCTGAGGCCGAGCGAGCGACGACGACGGCGCGAGGGGGCACCTTCTTCTTAACCCTTTAAGAACTAAATGAAGTGTTTCCTAATATACGGACAACAATTTCCTTTCTTCTACCAATATGGTAATAATGACCTTTCATTTGCACTTTTGCAATGACTTTTCATTTTCCCTCCAAAATTGGTTCCCCCACTTTTATTGGTTCTTCCATTTTCCATTTTCTCTCTTTTTATTTCCCATTCACACCTTGCTAAGCCAACAATCCCCCACATGAATGGGGAATGGCTATTGTTAAAACATCTGCATGAAAAAACTTGTGTGACTCGTAAGTAAGGGTTAATCGCATCTGGATAAGTAGGTTTCCCTTTAAACTTTCCGTAGTGAACATATATCGGATATACTCGGTCAATTGGTAGATTTGATATCTTTGAACCGTCGAGCTTTGGTGTATACTTAGACAACATAAGTCACACAATCAACCCTTGAACTGTTTTTGGTTCTCATTGTTTTGTTCGTTTCAGCCATGAACACATCTCGGTTAATAAGTGCTTAGAGAACTGGCCTTACCGGATTCTCCTTGAAGCGGCTTACACTTCACACTTACATAGGTGATTTCTAAATGTGTTATCACGTAGAAACACTATTTGATATACCATGTATCAAACTTAGAAACCATTAAAAAAGTCCTTATGCCTTTATCCTAGTTACTGAACATTGTCTCATCATGAGAATGGACATAAAATAATTTTTGACAATGTTGAACCGTCATCTATGACTTTGTTTTATCTCCTTGAACCTAGATCTTGGGATCTCCAGTCTAGGTAGAGTTACCGCCACGATGACTTGTTCTCGGCCATAGTCCCATTCCCGTCGACGATCTCTCAACTCCCTCTCTAGTTAGGCCTTTTGTAAGTGGATCCGACACATTATCCTTTGACTTTACATAGTCAATTGTGATAATTC
>JAJOOO010081532.1:0-14148 GCA_029582685.1 Solanum piurae
ACTTCAAGTAAACCCCACTCTTAGTCAACTAGCGTAGAGCAAAATCAAATCCCAAATTTAGCACATTTGAACTAAGTTGACCCAACACCCAAGGCGTGTTTGGGCCCATTAAAATTCCACCTTGTGTCTATTTGGCCCATTGGCCAATAAAAGACAACCATACTTATGTGTTTATATTTGAAGGATGTATACGTTATTTGGCAAAACATTGTCTCTTGGGGTTGGGAATTTAACAGTTTGTTCGAATCAAAGAAGGATCAAATTACCATTGCATCTGAAGACGTTGGCATTCAATGATGGAAAGAAGCTCAAGAACGGAGAACCTTATGTGGAATCATAGTTTAGGATTATCCCCCTGCTTGGGACTGATTGTTTGTATCCCTTTTCCCTATTAGGTATCCCCGTTTAATTTGTTTGCAAAGTTTGTATAAATTTTAATTTTATTGGGTAATGGAATGTTTCAAATGATGTCATACATCCTTCAATTCGATAGGCCCACCTTTCGCATAAAAAGGTCACAAGTTTAGAACGTGATATAAATTATTTGTGTGCTACCTGATATAATTGCTTTGTTATGTAATGTGTAACTTTGTCTAAGCATATATTAAAATTCACATCAACAAAGTCCGTCCAAATTACTCCTGAAGTGTTGTCCAAGTTTCTCATAAAAGTATAAACCCTTTACTCTAAAAAATCTTCTATATTCATCTATCACAAGAAGGTCGACTTGCTAGAATGATTGGAAAAAGAGTCAATTTACCAATCTCACCCATTGCTTTGGTTAATGAAGAACAAACTAAAGAATCAATGTTCAGAAAATTTGTTGAGACGGAAGAGAGGATAGTTGCATCCAAAAGGAGACTTGCAATACTGGACCAAACCGAATGGATGCTATGAGAAAAAATTATCGAGGTTGATATGGAAACAGCCTCAGTGAAAAGGAAGATCGACATAATTGATCAAAAGATAATTAATATCACTAAGGCGTCTGCAAGGATCCCCGAAATTGAACGGGACATTAAGAAAATAAATTTTGGGAACACTTCCTCCATGAAGGGAAAAGGTAAAACAAAAGAGGGTTTAGATGACGAGAGCACTGGATCGTCACTTGATAATTGAAGAGGAAGGAAAGAAGTCTTTGGGTAGATTTAGGTTCATGTAACGCATTTCTCATTTTTGTCATTTTGTTTTTAAGTTTTATTGTAATCAAGAACTACGTGAGACTTGAGCCCATAGGGGGTATGTACGAAGCTCTTTTTGAGCCTAGTCTCTCTATCAGTTTCGGGATGGGTACGTTTAAGTTATCTTATGTATTTCGAACTACGTCGGGCCTGATTTCCTTTGTGGAAATGTAGGCAGCCTACTTAAGGCTCGATCCCTATCTTTTCAATTTTTATTATCACTTATTGGTGAAAATGTTTGAAGAATTTCACCTACAGAAGCATATGAGTGGAAGAAATTAGCAGGATTCTATGCAAGTCGACCTTCCCAATTCAATTACAAAAAAGATTTTTTTCCATTTGAGTCCTCCCTTTCACCCAAAATATACCCGTGGATTAATCTTCTTAAAGAAAAATGACACGTATATGTTCATTTTTATGTAATCTTATTTGCATATCTCTTTAAAAAACAAAAACTAATATATATGTCTTTTGAGTTGTTCTTCTCTACAGTTAAAGGCTGATATGTGTTGAAATCAAACTGGCCGACCATCCCTACTTTACAAGATATAAGGCAATCATACCATCCTTCCCTGATCATTTTTTGGATAAAGGAAAAGGCAAAATGACTAGTACTTCTAACGAAACGGGAATAGTGGATGTGACAATCAGAAATGTTGAACTCACTGATCAAAGTGAATTGATCTCTCTGTTAATGCATCGAATTGCAGATATGCACGAAGAGCTTCAACAGACCAAAGATCTGGCGAAACTTGCCATTGCATCGATTGAACCCCCTTCGAAACTAGAAGACCTCCTCCTTATTTTCCATCACTAAGTTCCCCACTACCCAACCACTTCCCTACCCATACCACATGACCCATCACTTCCACTCTGAACCCTCCTACCATCGACTTAATTGTAACCAACGCTCCTTATGCCAACACCTCTTACCAAACACCACCACCACAAAATCATAACCAAGCACCTAACACTAACCACTCCCAGAACTTCACACTAACCTACCAAATCCCCCCCCCCCACAGTCTCCAATAATCCACATGTTTTGCCTTGCCAGCCTGCATACCCTTCCGTAACATTCCAAACTTCATCTGCCCATACAATCCCTGAACCATGTCCTAGCTTTCCCGTTCAACCAGAGCTGGATCACTATGAAGAAATGGAGAAGGAGTGGAGGTTGAGAGAAGAAAAACATGAACAAGAAATGAGTGTCATGAAGGAGGACATCTCTAAAGTAGTTAAAAATATTCAATCTTTGAGGAAAATCACAGGACTTGAGTATGAGGACCTTTGCATGTACCCTTACTTTGAAATCCCCGAAGGTTACAAAATTCCAAAATTTGAAACCTTCAATGGTATTGGGAACCCCATGGCTCACCTACGAGCTTATTCCGACAAACTTGTGGGTATCTGGAATAATGATGCATTAATTATAAGGTTGTTTACTCGAAGCCTCAGTGGGGAGGCGTTAGAATGGTTCACATCTCAAGAACTCCATCAGTGGTCTACGTGGGGGCTTTGGCCAAAGATTTTTTGGAAAGAGTCCAGTTTAATGTCGAAGTTGTCCCTGACAGATACTATTTGGAAAAAATCAAGCAAAAGACCACGGAGGACTATCGTGAATATGCGTGCCACTGGAGGAAAGAAGTTGTAAAGGTACAACCTGTGATGACTGAAAATGAAATAACCTTTGCTTTTATTCGAGCTCGGCAGCCCGAGTATTACGAAAGGATGTTGCCTATGATGGGACAAAAGTTTTCGTAGCAGATCAGAATGGGAGAAGCCATAGAAGATGGCCTCAAGTCTGGAAAGATCACAGGTCTCACTACTTTGCAGGGCGCCAAAAAATGATCACAATCCATGGCCACATGATTCACTAGGAAAAAGAAAGAGGATTGTATTCTGTATCTTTTAGCCCGAGGCCAAGGCCACAAAGGTATTTTAGGTCTGGTTCTGCCATTAGATGCTCCAACCGATTCCCCACCTAAAATATTTACCCACCATCTCCACAAGCTCCAATCCCTATCGACTATGCACAATAGAACTACCAAGCACCACTGCCTATCTACCAAAATCAACCATCAACCTACCAAAATACACTACCAAATCACCAAGCCAATGTACCAGGCTACCAAAATCCCAGACAAAACAACCCACATGCCAACAACCTACCCCTCCATTACCTCGAAAGAAAGCCTCCCAGAGTTTTCACTCCTTTGGCAGAAACACGTACCCAACTCTTTGAGCGTCTAAGAGCGGAAGGATTGATCCAACCAGTAGATGCAGGGACAATTAATCCCACAACAAAGTTCTTTCAGGCGGATCAACGATGTTCTTACCATTCTGGAGTGGCAGGACATGATACAGAAGGATGTATCAATCTGAAACATAAGATTCAAGACTTGATCGATAACAGAGTCATCACTCTCCAAGCCCATGCCCCCAATGTGAACCTTAACCCATTGTTGAATCATGGGGGAGCGACTACCAACATGATTGAAAGAGACGAATATTGGCTCGTTAACGAGCCTACCATTAAAGGCAATGTCAACTCACCTATACCAATAGTGGCCTCATTGACCATAAAGGCCCATCTAGAGTTTGTGGTAATAACTGCACCTCATTAGGCATTCACTTTGGCAAAAGAAAGAAGCAATGACCAGCCCATAGAAAAGTTTGTCTTGCAGGCGGCTACCGCACAAGGGATGACACGTTCTGGAAGATGCTACATTCCAGAAGAACTAACTCAGGATATACGAAGAAAAGAGAACCAAAAATGGATGATCACAGAGGGTGAGGCTGAAGAATTTTGGCGAAGAATGCAGCCTAAGGAGTATTTTATTGTCAAGAATTTGGAGAAAACTCCCGGTCAAATTTCTGTTTGGGCTTTATTAATGAGTTCTGAGTACCATCGGAAACCACTGTTGAAGGTACTCTATGAAGCGTATGTACCGACAAGAACAAGTGGTGAGAATCTGGCCACTATGGTAAGTCATGTCATTGGGAGTCATCAAATCTCTTTCCGAGAAGAGGAGTTGCCAATCGAAGGAGTGATGCACAATTGTGCCTTGTATATCACCGTCAAATGCAGGGATACGTTTGTAGCTCGAGTATTGATTGATTTGGCTCGGGGCTCAATATCTGCCCATTATCAACCCTTACTCAACTAAATTATGATGTAGGGAAAATCCATCAAAGTTGCATGAATGTAAAGGCGTTTGATGGTTTGCAAAGAGAGACCATGGGGGAAGTGGACTTGTGCATCCAAATGGGGCCTGCATAATTTGTCACTGAGTCCCAAGTGATGGATATATCCACAAGCTACAATCTATTTCTAGGAAGACCATGGATCCATGCGGTCGGAGCAGGTCCAACCACATTGCATCAACTTTTGAAGTTCATCTGGGAGGACCATGAAATTGTCATCCATGGTGAAGGGAGTGACCGTAGTTACCCTGGTTTTTCTTTTCCAGTTATTGAAGAGTCTACTCAGGGTACTGACTTTCACATGGTGGCGGTAACGAATGGTGCCTTTGAAGATACGACACCACAAGTACCAATGCCGCCAGTGTATAAAATGCTTGCCACAACTATGCTAAGGAGCGGTTTTGAACCTGGGCGTGGGTTAGGCAATAATTTGGATGGCATATCTGAACCTCTTCCTATCCCACTTCAAAATTTCTGCTTTGGCATCGGTTATACCCTAACAAAGGAAGAATTGTTCGAAGCAGAAACAAGGAAGAAGCATGACTCTGATATACCGAAGCCTATTCTAGTATTGTACTAGTCATCCATTGCTAAAGCTATAGAGCCTAAGATTGATGGTCTAGTGGAAGGGATGGGAATATTGTTTGATGAAGAAGATTGTGTTGTGATCTCGGAGGAGTGCATCACGCCACCCACTATTCGAGATGCTGGACCTGAAGAGATGCTACAAAATTAGATGGCCACTCCACTTATAATCCATTGAATGGCTTGGCAGATAAAGACAATATTTGAAATTTTTAGTTTTGAAAATCGGTGTTTTTTGGACGAGGCCTGAAACCACCATTTATGTCATTTTGTTTTTTCGTCGTAATTTTTTAAAAGGAAATGACTCAAGTTGACATGAGTCATGACCAAAGTTTGTATGCCTTTTTAAAGTTTCAATGAAAGCCTCATTTATTTTAAATTGATTATCTTATTTGTATGAATTACACTCCAATATATACATTTAAACTCTTTCTATCTAGCATGGTTGATTTATTGTTCTTTTTAGTAAAAATGAATCTAAACCTACCAATGTCATGACATGTCACAAACACGGTTAACCAAGTAAGGTCGATGAAGACGAATGTGAAGAATATGATGAGGAAACTATGATGCCTGAACACCTCACCGAGGACTTGAGGCAACTTGAAAATGATGAAAAGCCCAACCTAGATGGGACAGAGATAGTAAACTTGGGAGATGATGAGTCAGTTAGAGAAACTCGAGTCAGTGTCCATTTGGCAGCAACAAAAAAAGAAGAATTGGTCGAACTACTCAGACAGTAAATTGATGTGTTCGCATGGTCTTATGATGATATGCCAGGGTTGAGCACCGATATTGTTTCCCATAAGCTACCTATCAATTCAGAGTATTGTCCAGAAAATAGAAAACCAGAAAGTCAAGCCAGACCTGAGTTTAAGGATAAAAGAAGAAGTCATGAAGTAGATTGAATCAAAAGTCATCAAAGTGGCCAAGTGTCCCACTTGGCTGGCTAACATTGTTCTAGTGGCGAAGAAAGATGGAAAGATCATGATATGTGTGGATTATCGAGATCTCAACAAAGCAAGTCCAAAAGATAATTTTCTCTTGCCAAATATCCACATACTCATCGATAATTGTGCTAAGCATGAGTTACAATATTTTGTGGATTGTTTTGCGGGATACCACCAGATCCTAATGGATGAAGAAAATGCAGAAAAAATAGCATTTATCAAGAGGCTTGGAGATGTCATCATAAAATCCCGTGAGAGTTCGGATCACCTGACACACTTGGAAATGTTCTTTAACAGGTTATGTAGGTATGATTTGAAGTTGAACCTAGCCAAATGTACATTTGGAGTACCTGCAGGGAAGTTACTCAGATTCATAGTTAGCATAAGAGGTATCGAGCTTGATCCTTCCAAGATCAAGGCAATTCAAGACTTACCTCCTCCAAAGACTAAGAAGGAAGTAATGACTTTTCTGGGGAGACTGAATTACATTAGTCGATTCATAGCTCAATCAATGGTGATATGTGAACCCATATTCAAGTTACTACGAAAATATGTGCCAACTAAATGGACCAAAGAATGACAGAAGGCCTTTGACACCATCAAGAGTTACCTTCCGAATCCAGCGGTGTTGGTGCCACCACGTGCAGGCAGTCCTTTGCTATTGTATTTATCCATCTCTGACAATGCGTTCGGGTGTGCGTTGGGAAAACATGATGAGACCGGAAGAAAGGAGAGAGTTATATACTATTTGAGGAAAAATCTTACATCCTATGAGTCTCATTACACACTCTTAGAGAGAACTTGTTGTGCTTTGACTTGGGTTGCGTAGAAATTGAGACATTATATGTTGGATTATACAACACATCTCTTTTCGAGGATGGACCCGCTCAAGTACATATTTCAGAAAGCAATGCCCACAGGAAAGCTAGAAAAGTGGAAAATGTTGTTAAGTGAGTGCGACATTGTGTACATGACTCAGAAAGCAATCAAGGGGCAAGCCTTGGCCGATCACCTTACTGAAAAACCAGTGGATGAAGAATATGAACTGTCTATAACATATTTCCCTGATGAAGAAGTATTGTTTGTAGGGGAAGATATATTAGAATCATATCCTGGGTGGAGAATGTTCTTTGATGAAGCGGTGAACTCTAGGGGGTCAGGAATTGGAGAAGTGTTGATATCTGAATCGGGGTAACATTATCCATCAACAACAAAGCTTAGATTCCGATGCACTAATAATATGGTTTAGTACGAATCATGTATTCTTGGCATTAGAATGGATCTTGACATGAATGTTCAAGTATTACTTATAATTGGTGATTCAGACTTATTGATTCATCAAGTTCAAGAAGAATGGGCCGTGAAGAATCCTAAAATCTTATGTTACGTACAATTGGTACGGAGATTATGCAAAAGATTTAGGAAGCCCAAGTTTTGCCACACGCCGAGAATATAGAACGAGCTTGTCGATGCCCTTGCAACCATATCATCCATGATACAACACCCAGAAAAGAGTTATATCGATCCACTTGAGATAGCTTTAAAAGAACAACCAGCACATTGTTCACATGTGGAAGCAGAATGGGGTGGGAATCCATGGTATATCGATGTGAAAAAGTACTTATAAGCTGACGAATATCCAACAAAAGCAACAAGTATTCAGAACAAAACAATTAGAGGAATGGAAAATAACTTATTTTTGAATGGAAAATAACTTATTTTTGAATGGAAAGGTCCTTTATAGGAGGACTCCTGATCTAGGGTTACTAAGATGTGTGGATGTTGCAGAAGCCACGAGATTGCTTGAAGAAGTGCATGTTGCAGTGTGTGGGACGCACATGAATCGGTTTACATTAGCAAAGAAAATCTTAAGGGCGGGATACTTCTGAATGACTATGGAAAATGATTGTGGCCAATTTGTCCAAAAATGCCATAAATGGCAGATACATGGAGATCTAATCAGAGTACCTCCCCTCGAGCTCAATATGATGAGTTCCCCCTGGACATTTGCAGCCTGGGGCGTGGATGTTATTGGACCGATTGAGCCTGCTACCTCCAATGGTCATAGGTTCATTTTGGTCGCCATTGATTACTTCACAAAGTGGGTCGAAGTTGCTTCCTACAAAGCTGTGACAAAGAAAGTTGTGGCCGAATTTGTTCTCTACAATTTGATATGTCGTTTTGGAGTTCAAGAATCTATCTTCACAGACAATGGAGCAAATCTGAATAGTCACTTGATGAAAGAGATATGTGAACAATTCAAAATTACCGACCACAATTAAACTGCATATCGTCCTCAGATGAATGGAGCTGTGGAATTTGCTAAGAAGAACATAAAGAGGATACTGAGAACGATGATTGACAACTACAAATGTTGGCATGAAAATTTACCTTATGCTTTACTAGGTTATCGCACCATAATCCAAACCTCAACTGGAGCAACTCCTTATCTATTGGTATACAGAACCAGTGATACCAACTGAAGTTGAGATACCATCTTTAAGGATTATTCAGGAGGCTGGATTGAGCGAAGCCGAATGGGTTCCTGACCGATATGAGCAATTAACATTGATTGATGAGAAAATAATGAGTGTTGTTTGTCATGGCCAGTTGTATCAACAAAGAATGACTCGCGCTTTCAACAAGAAAGTAAGAGTTCGAACATTTGAGGTAGGACAATTGGTGTTGAAACACATTTTCCTTCATCAAGACGAATACAAAGGGAAATTTGCACCTAACTGGCAGGGACCGTTTGTAGTCCACAAAGTATTATCAAGAGGAGCTTTGGTTCTAGCAGAGATGGACGGTCGGGTGTGGCGCAAAGCTATCAATTCAGATGTCGTCAAGAGATACTACATTTGAAGGATGCTACTTCTTTCCTTTATTTCCTTGTAATTTCAGTTTGTTTGTAATCATTATTGCATTTTTGTTTTGAAACATTCCCCTTGTACCTGAACTACGTTCGACCATAATTCTCAAGAATGAGATACGTAGGCGGCCTATGTCGACCTCGGTCGTTTCCTTATCAATTTTTCTATTTTTGTCAATTCTCGAGATGAGAAATACGTTTGACTTAATTCTTGCCTCAGCGGGATACGTAGGCGCCACAAGGGTTTGGTCATATTCCCAATAAGATTTCCATTTCCCTTAAAAATGGAAACTGGACAATATTTTTGAGAGGATCGCAAAAATTCTACAAGAAGAGTAATTTCCTACAAACAAGGGTGAAATATCATATCAAAATGTGCAATTGGGACATAATCTTGAGAAAATCTCAAAAAAATTGCAAGATATCATGACTTCCGTGATCACCATCAGATTTATTTTTTTAAGCATCTAACTGGGACATAATTTTTTAGAAGGACCTCAAAAATTTCACCAAGGATACTCAGACCTTTGAAGTCGACTTTAATTGCCTCAAATTGACGTGTTCTTAAAGGGTTTTAAGTTGCTAGCAAGCTACCTCTCATGTCAAGATCTGAGACAAAGGATGTTCTGTTTGTGTCGTGCATGTCGTGAGAGTTAATATGCAGAGATTTTCTTTAAAACTATTTTTCAAAAACTTCATACCTAGCAAATGTTTTAATCTAAATATGATCTTGTCTTTTGTCTACTGCGATTCATAGGGTCAACCAAACTTCCAAAGATAGCGAGACAAGGAGCAATGTGACTTGAAGAAACCAACACAGATCAGTATTCCAAAACTAACATTTTTGTGGATATAGGGTATAATAAGATCATCAAAGATAATATATTTATCAACCAACTATTTCAGAAGAACCTATCAGCAAGTATCTGATAGTGAGTGAAACATCTCTGCTTGACCTAAGAGTACGACATACATAGTCAAATTGCATGTTCCAACCGCCGAGAGGGCCATTGTATATTCAAATCGTCAAGAGGTTCATTGAATATTCAAACCGCTGAGAGGGTCATTGCATGTTCAAACCACCAAGAGGACCATTGCATATTCAAACCGCCGAAAAGGCGATCATATTCAGACCGCCAAGAAAGCCATCATATTCAAGCCGCCAAGAGGGCCATTGCATATTCAAACCGCCAAGAGGGCCATTGCATGTTCAAACTGCCGAGAAGGTCATCATATTCAAATCACTAAGAGGGCCATTTCATAGTCAAACCGCCAAGAGGGCCATTGCATGCTCAAACTACCAAGAGGGCCATTGCATATTCAATACGCCGAGTAGTCCATCATATTCAAACCGCCAAGAGGGCCATCATATTCAAGCCGCCAAGAGGGCCATTGCATATTCAAACTGCCAAGAGGGCCATTGTATGTTCAAACCACTAACCAAGAGGGACATTGCATAAGGGTCTTTGCATGCTCAAACTGCCGAAAAGGACATCATATTTGAATCACCAAGAGGACCATTGCATATTCAAACCGCCAAGAGGGCCATTACATACTCAAACCGTCGAGAGAGCCATTGCATATTCAAACTTCTGAGAAGGCCATCATATTCAAATCGCCAAGAGGGCCATTACATATTCAAACCACCAAGAGGGCCATTACATATTCAAACCTCCAAGAGGGACATTGCATATTCAAACTACCGAGAAGGCCATCATATTTAAATCGCCAAGAGGGCCATTGGATATTCAAATTGCCAAGAGGGCCATGGCACATTCAAACTATCGAGAGGGCCATTGCACATTCAAACTGCCGAGAGGGCTATTGCATATTCAAACCATCGAGAGAATGTGGATGTGTTTACCGACCACAAAAGTCTTCAATATGTTTTTACCCAAAAAGAATTGAATCTCCGACAAAGGAGGTGGTTGGAACTTTTGAAAGATTATGCTATGAGTGTCTTTTACCACCCCGGAAAAGCAAATGCGGTTACGGATTCTTTGAGTCGTGTATCTATGGGTAGTGTGTCACAGGTGGAAAAAGAGAAAAGAGAGTTAGCCCGTGATATACATAGGCTAGCCCGATTGGGTGTCCGACTTGAAGATTCCCCAAAAGGAGGTGTCATGGTCCGTCATAATTCCGAGTCATCAATGGTTGTTGGCATGAAGTCTAAGCAACATCTTGACCCTATGTTGATGGAACTAAAAGAGTCGGTTCTCAACAAAGCAATAGAAACTTTCTCTCAAGGAGAAGATGGGGTGCTTAGGCACCAAGGGAGGTTATGTGTGCCGGATGTGGATGGCCTAAGAGAGACAATCTTAGAGGAGGCCCATGGGTCCCGGTACTCCATCCATCCGGGGGCCACCAAAATGTATTGTGCCTTACGGGAGATTTATTGGTGGAACGGAATGAAAAGAGACATAACAAATTTCGTGGCTAGATGCTCAAATTGCCAACAAGTAAAAGCCGAGCACCGAGGACCGGGAGGTCTAACTCAAGATATTGATATCCCCACTTGGAAGTGGGAAGAAATCAATATGGACTTCATGGTAGGTTTGCCTCGAACCTGTAGGCAACATGACTTCATTTGAGTCATTGTGGATAGGTTGACTAAATCAGCCCATTTCCTTCCCGTCAAGGTTTCTTTTTTGGCGGAAGATTATGCTAAGTTGTACATTAAGGAGGTTGTGAAGTTGCATGGGGCCCCGTTGTCGATTATTTCAGATAGAGTTGCCCAATTTACTTCCTATTTTTGGAGGTCTTTCCAAAGTGGGCTTGGTACTCAAGTGAAACTTAGTATGGAATTTCACCCTCAAACGGATGGTCAAGCAGAACGCACCATCCAAACCCTAGAGGACATGTTGAAAGTGTGTGTCATTGACTTCAAAGGTAATTAGGATGACCACCTACCTTTGATAGAATTTTTCTACAACAATAGCTACCACTCGAGTATTGCTATGGCACCCTTTGAAGCACTTTATGGTAGGAGGTATCGATCTCCGGTTGGGTGGTTTGAGGTAGGTGAATTTGCTCTTCTTGTGCCCGAGGTAGTCTATGAGGCTACGGCGAAAGTTCGACTTATAAGGGATAGGTTGAAAATGGCTCATAGTCGGCAAAAGTCTTATGCCGATAATAGAAAGAGGGATCTTGAAATTGAAGTAGGTAATTGGGTCTACTTTAAGATCTCACCCATGAAAGGGGTGATGAGGTTTGGTAAGAAGGGGAAACTTAGCCCCCGGTATGTTGAGCCTTATGAGATCTTAAAGTGTGTCGGAAAGGTCGCTTATGAGTTGAAATTACCCATGGAATTGTCCCCGGTTCACCCGGTGTTCCATATCTCTATGTTAAAGAAGTCTATAGGTGACCCGGTGTCCATTCTCCCGCTAGAAGGTTTAGGGGTGGATGAGAACCTTTCCTATGAAGATGTTCCGGTCGAAATCTTAGATCGTCAAGTTAAGAAGTTGAGGAATAAAGAGGTTGCCTCCGTAAAAGTCCTATGGAGAAACCAACTAGTTGAGGGTGCAACATGGGAGGCCGAGGCCGACATGATGTCCCGCTACCCTCATCTCCTTCCTCCTACTCCTAGCCATAGTTGAGGTTAGTAGTCTCCCTTAATTTGGTATAAATTAAAAATCATTTGTGTTGATGATTATGACATGATTTCCTTGTATGTGCATATTTTAGTAAAAAATCATGCTTAAGTTGTATTTTTAGTTTTTAGGAATTTTGTTTCTCATGGTTGAAATTGCACCCATAGATGTTGTGTGATGTTGTCTTCATGAGAGTGGTAATGAGCATGCTTGATGTTGTCTTATTAAAGAAATGTCTTGTTGATTGCTTAACATATATGTAGATGCTCATTGAATGTGGAGAAGGTAGTTCCTCCTATACTTATGTGAAGTAAAGAGTTTTAAGCATAGTGATGTTGTGGATTAAATTTCTATATGATATGATGATATGATGTTGTTGATGTGACTGGTTGTTGTGCTGCTAGTTTGAGTCATTGTCTCCCTAGAAAGAAGTCCAAGTGACATTCGGGGACGAATGTTCCTAAGGGGGGGATATTATAACACCCTAAAAATTCTATGACTTAAGTTAGAGCCTCACCTTATGAATAATGACTTAAAAATAGTTAAAAAATGATGTTTCTAAACCTAAATTAATGCAATTGACTTGGTTTGGAAGAGTAAAAGTCTAAACGTCAAGAAACGACCAAGACGTCCGAAAACTAGAGAAGAATGTGTCCTAGTGTGTCCTTAGGTTTTGGGCAGGTTTGGGAGTGTCGTACGATGGTATAATCGTGTAAAAAGGTTTAAAATAGGTAAAAATATGTTTATAGGGTCAAGACGTTCGAATACGACACCCCGGGGCCAACCTAAGGGGACCCGAGGAGGACCCGTACTTTGGCCAAGCAAGCTGCCAAGGCAGGTTGCAAAATGCACTTGGAGGGAATAGGTGCGCGTCGCGCACTTGCTCCCCCAAGGAGAAAAAGGTCAGTTCGCGACGCGGTTGTGTCGCGGACTCTACTGTCTCGAAATTTAATTCCAAATATCTTCTGGGAACAGCTCCGCGTCGCAGACTTGTTCCGCGACCATAATTCAGAAATTCAGAAATCAACTTTTATTTCATTAAAGAGTCCAACCAAGTGAGGGGTATTTTAGGTACTTTAGGGGACCTGTATATAATGATTTTTAAGTCAATTTACCTCATTTTTATCACTCAAACACAAAACCCCAAAGATCTAAACCTAAAGTTCCTCCTTCTCTCTACTCTCTCTCTTCCCAAGAACTCCATTGAAGAAGATTGGAGCTTCAAGAAGAAGATCAACTCTCCAAGGTTTCAACTAGGATTTTTGTGGTTAATTCGTCAAGAAGGTATGGTTGCTTATTACTCTTGGGATTCCTTTCCCCAAGAGGCCCTTTCAAGATGAATTTCAAAATCTCCAATTTCTAGGTTTCAAGCCAGAAACGTGGGTCTTCTTTCTAAAGTGAAATTGATATTATAAACTGACTTTGATTGATGTTATATGGACAATTATGGATGAATTTATGTTGTATTGATGGTTTCTTGAAGAATTCCCCATGAGACCCATGTTTCTCCTTCTTTTCCTAATTCTAACCCTAGTTTGTGTTGGATATTAATTTAAGGCTATGAACTGAATGTGATATTATGTAATTCATGTTTGTATGATGATTCTACCCTAGGTTATATATAATTTCTATGAAATTAGGGTTGAGTCTTTGAATGAAGCCTTGAACGCCATGAAAGGAATATGTCAATTGCTTATATTGATGTTGATTATGTATTACTTCATGAATTACCTAGTATTATGTATTGGTTATGAACTGATTGGTAA